>PVJI01012976.1:0-49445 GCA_004026765.1 Micronycteris hirsuta | reverse complement strand
CCCCCTCCCCCCTTTCCTCCCCCTCCCCCCTTTCCCTCTGGTAATCACCATACTGTTGTCTGTGTTTATGAATTGTTTTAGGTTTTTTGTTTTATTTTCACTTAATGCCTTCCCCCTCCACTCTGACAGCTGTCAGCCTTTCTCTATCCATGAATCTGTTTCTATGTTGTTAATTTATTTTGTTCATTAGATTCCACATAATAAATATTTTCAAGTTACTTACAGTTTTTTCACTGTAAGTTCCTGTAGGACGTGAGTGACCATCACCCCTCCATCTAACCCACACTTGGGACCAGAGATGAACCAGCCTGATCTGTGCCCTCGAGGCTCCGGCAGTTGAACCAGGGAGACAGAGGTGCAAACACGTTCGTTGTGATGTGATAAAGCTGAAAGGCTCAAGCCTTGCCAGCCTGGAACCTGTCAGTCTTTGCCGCTGACGTGACAGTTCAAACGGAGCGCTCTCAGGTGGCTGCAGCATTCTCTCTCCTCCTCGCTCTTGGCTGTTCATTGAAGCTCCTTGGCCCCAGAGGAAAAGCTAGAAGCCTTGGCTGCAGAGAGGTCTGGAGGGGCCTGTGCTCTGTCCTGACTTCAGAGTCCTCTTCTGCTGCACGAGAAACAGAGCACCTTTTTAGTACAGACTTCTGCAGCTTCTAGGACATGTGCCAGGATAATAATCCTTCCAAACCAATTATTTTTAGCTGAGGGTCAGCGGGCTGACTCTGGACTTGACACCAGAGTCAGAGGGCAAAGGTCCTGGGTCACCTGAGCCCTCTCAGCACCGCCTCCCCACCAGGTCCACCCGAACCATCCCAGACGAGGAGTAAGATAGGTCCTGACGTTTGGAAGATTTTCAGTTCCACGGGTGCCCCTCCCAGTGTGAGGTTAATCAGGAAACGCCCGAGTCCTCGTCCCAAGCGGTGGGAGCGCACGGGTATTGAAGCAGCGTCCAGTCTGCGTGGGGGTTACGGCAGCCCGTGAGTGCCGCCTCCTGTCAGCGCCGGGTGCCCGTGCAAGCCCGCCGGCCTCTCTCAGATGCCTGCAGACCTAATGCTCACCGGACAACACGTGGTCTTCGGACACCAGGGAGCGCGTGGCAGCTCTGGACCGTCCCCACGGCCACAATCAGAGGCTGTGGCCTGGCCTTCCTCGGAGCTTTCAACGTGGCGTTCTCTCCCATTAGCACCCTTCGTCTGCCTGGCAGATCCCTGCTGTTCTGGAAAATCGTTGCTTGTGTGTCCTCTCTCCTCTGAACTCGTCCCTAATAAACCGTCCGTCCCCTGATGCTTTTAGTTCTGTTCAGCAGACATGTACGCGGCTCTCTTTTTCCTTGGGCGTGCGTGTCACTACGTTTTGTGACTTGATCGTTTCTTGCTCAAAGGCAGGGACACCCCGTCCTATTCCAGCGCTCAGCACAGAGTGGGAGTTACAAGGTATGAGCAGGTAGGGCCGGTGAGTCAATAAGAAACCCTAGTTCCAAACGCGCTTGTGGGGAGGCTGAGAGTTGCCACCAGCAAGGAGTTCAGAGGAATGTGCGCGCCGCCGGTGGCCTCGCAGGTGGGAGCAGAGGGAGCGGCAGCGTCTGGGCTGAGGTGAGAGTGAACAGCCTACCGCCTCATTGGATTCTCCCCCAGGGCTGAGCATCTCTTTGATCTCCTGGCACCTGGCTTCACTGTTTCCCTGGTGACTTTACTGCGTGTTGCTATCATCCAAGCTCTTCCGCTCACTTACACCTACTGTGTCTGTAGGTAGAAATATATGATGGCACCCCATACAGATTCAATAGAAGTGAATAACCTTAAGGGCATAGATAATAATAAAATGTAACAAAATAATAGTAATGTTTTGGGTATATAGTACCTTCACTTTTAGTGTAATTTAATTATAACTTTATATAATTGAATTTTTAGCATGGCTGTGTTTCACAACCAGCTTGGAAGACTCCTCAGAACATCGTAATTAGCACCTGCGCGCTGGTTCCACGCAGCTGTCAGGATGAGTAACCGCGAGCGTTGCCCTGGCCGCCCCGCCAGCAGGTGGGGCTGCTTGTCGGGAGAACGCCCAGCCCATGGAAGGGCTGGGGCCTCAGGCAGGGTCGGACCCACAGAGAAGCACCAGGCGGACGTCGGAAGAGCTGCCCTGCCACCCTCACGGCTGGACACTCCCGCGGCCACAGAGTAGGTCTGTCCTTTCTTCCTGCGTCACGGTTTGGGTTTCTGGGGGTCAGAGCAGCTCTGGACAGTGGGTTTGTGTTCACTGGGGAGCCTTGTCGGAGCAGCTCCTGGGAGGCATGAAGGCGGCAGCAGGTCTGGGCAGAGCGAGAAGGCGAACCGCGACACAGATGCTGTGAGGGCCCCAGCTGACCCCATGGGAGCGGCAGCACTGGGGGCACTTGCTGTGTTGTCCTGCATTGTGGTGGAGGGCCCAGGCGCTGCAGGGGTGCTGCCCATGGAGAGGGGTGTCACGTCGGGCAGGCAGTGCCTGAGCAGGGACTCAGCGGTGAGCCTTCAAGCAGGCAGTGCTCGGGGCGGCTGGGAGGGGAAAGACGAGCGGCAGGCCTGCTCTGCTCGCCACAGCGTCCCTTCCACCAGCTGGGAACTTGTTAGAAATAAACACGTTCAGGCCCCACCATTGACCTGCCGGGCCAGAAACTCAGGGGAGGGGCCTAGCAACCCGGTCTAATGAGCACCCCAGGCCCCTAGGCGGTTCTGACTCAAGCTGAGTCAGAACCCCCCCCCCTCCACATCCTAAAGCCCACGGGGACCCCGGAGAGCTTCTGTACTTGTGGGTGATGGCCACCTGTCTTCGCTGCGTTGGAAGTTAAAACTAAGAGATTTAAAACATAGTGTATCCATTTATTTTAAATAACAATAATGAGCCCGTAATTTTTATGCAAAACAACTAGATTTTCAAAATTAGGAAAAAAGTTAGGAAAAGTAGCATTGTTTCACATTCTTGCAAACCTCTTTCATGTCTGGCTTACAAGGAAACAGTTATGTTTGCAGAGCTTTCCATTCAATCTGTGTTTGACATCACGTGTCGTATAGCTTCTAGAAAACTCCACTGCACACTTGGAAGAGAATGAGAAAGACAGAGGCAAGTAACATCTTAGCATCAGCATAAAATAGTTTTAGCTCGTGGATGCTGGCGTGGCCCTGGCCCCCCCACCCTTTCCTCCTGCAGCAGGAGGTCCAGGCCTCTGAGGTCAGAAACTGCTCGTTCTTTGTGCGGTGGTTTTGTTGTGTTTCGGGCCTTGTAAATTTGTCACATTGAGGAGACTCTGGATTATGTTGTATTCTAAAAACAGTGCCCCCCCCTCCCGCCGCCTTTTTTGCCTAGTAGACAGTACACTTGGTTGGGCTCCAACGGCAAGCTCTGTCTCTTGGGCAGCAGCTTAGTGCGTCCCTGAAGTCTGTTCTGTGGGCGTGCAGCTCCGGGCTCAGCCGGACTCGTGGGCAGAGTGCGTATCAGAGTGCGGGGCTCTCCCCTTCGGGTTCCTTCCCCCGTCGGCTTCCAGCAGCTGTGGCTGTCCCCAGCTCAGCCCTCTGGATTTCCAGACCAAAGATGATGAGGCTCCTGTTGGAGGCTTAGCCACTGCACGGAGTGCACATTCAGCCCAGAGCCCCACGGAGCCCTTCCCTCCCACACGGCCATTTCTCCATTGACTGTCACCGCCCCTCCCGAATCCGCCTGCAGGCCTTCACACTCCTGTCTCCAGTGCTTCGGGTCTTTGTGTTTTAGCATTTTGTTGGGTCTAGTTCAGCAGTCCCCAGCCTTTTTGGCATCAGGGACTGGTTTCACGGAAGACAATTTTTCCAGGGACGGGGTTGAAGGGGATGGTTCAGGATGATTCAGGCGCGTTACATTCAAGCTCCCCTGCTGCTGGGCAGCCCGGTTCCTCACAGGCCTGGACTGGTACAGGCCCGCAGCATGGAGGTCGGGGACCCCGGGGCTAGTCGTTGTTGGCAGAAGGTCATGTCGTTAGGACCTACCTGGTCACAGGAGAGGAGGGGGCACAGGGCCTTGCTGAAGGGAACTGCTGTGAGTTAAACTGTTTGTACATGGGCGCAATTCTCTCTCTTTTTTACACTGAAACGTTTTATTTTTATTTTTTATAACCATTTCAATGGAACTTACTAGGCTGGCATTGGTTAATAAGATGACACAGGCTTCGAGTATATGATGTCATAGTCCATCATCTGCGTGTTGCATTCAGTGCTCACCACCCAAAGCTTAGTGCCCTTGTATCATCACGTGGTTTATTTTTTACTTCTCACTCCACAAGCGTTTGTTTCTCAGTTGCAGCTGACATGCAGTGTTACTCTGTACTAGTTCAGGTGTGCAGCCTAGTGGTTAGACAGTCACGCACTTTACAGAGTGGTCCCGCCAGTATTTCCAGTACCCGCCCGACCCGTCCATAGTTACTATGCCATTGACTGTATTCCCTGTGCTGTCATTTACATTTCTGTGACAATCCTGTAACCGCTAATTAGTACTTATCATCCCTTTACCTTTCTCACCCAGCACCCCCTCCCCTCCCCTCCGGCAACCGTCAGTCTGTTCTCTGTGTCTATGAGTCTGCTTTTATTTTGTTTGTTTAGTTTACTCTGTAGAGTTCATATAAGTGAAATCATACGGTGTTTGTCTTTCTCTGACTTACTTCATTTAGCATAATAACGTCTATGTCCATCCGTGCTCTTGCAAAAAGGCAAGATTTCATTCTTTTTATGGCATAGTAGTATTCTATTGTGTAAATGTACCCCCGCTTTTTTACCCAGTCTCCCCGGTGTGCACTGGGCTGCTGCAATCTCTTGGTGGTTGTAAATGACGCCGCAGTGAACACGGGAGTGCATATGTTCCTTTGAATTAGTGTATTGGGTTTCTTAGGATACACTCCCAGAAATGGGATCATTGAGTCATAAGTCACTTCCAGTTTTGATTTTTTGAGGAATCTTCACACTGTTTTCTATAGTGGCTGCGCCAGTCTGCACTCCCACCAGCAGGACACTAGGGCTCCCTTTTCTCCACATCCTCTCCACACTCATTGGTTGATTAACAGATGGTAGCCATTCTGACAAGTGTGAGGTGGTACCTCATTGTGGTATTGATTTGCGTTTCTCTGATGATTAGTAACATTGAGCATCTTTTCATATGTCTGTTGGCCAACTGTATGTCCTCTTTGGACAGGTGTTTATCCAGGTCTTCTGCCAACTTTTTAACTGGGTTGTTTTTCAGGTGTTGAGTTGTATGAGTTCTTTATAAATTTTGGATATTAACCCCTTATTGGATGTATCATTGGTGAGTTTCTTCTCCCATTCAGTCGGTGTCTTTCCTTTTGTTGATGGTTTCCCTTGCTGTGCAAACACTTTTTAGTTTGATGTAGTCCTAGTTGTTTATTTTTTCTTTTGTTTCCCTTGCCAGAGGAGATATGTCGGAAAATATATTGCTAAGAGAAATGTCAGAGATTTTACTGCCTGTGCTTCCTTCTAGTAGTCACGGTTTCAGCTCTTATGTTTGAGTCTTTAGTCCATTTGGGTTTGTTCTTATATATGGTGTAAGGAGGAGGTCTAGTTTCATTTTTTGCATGTATCTGTCCAATTCTTCCAACACCATTGATTGAAGACACTGTCTTTACCGCATTGTATGTTCTTGCCTCCTTTGTCATAGATTAATTGACCATAAAGGCCTGGGTTGACTTCTGGACTCTTTGTTTGGTTCCATTGGCCTCCGTGTGCTTTTCTGCCAGTTGCAGGCTGTTTTGATTACTATGGCCTTGTCGTGTGGTTTGGTATCAGGTAATATGACACCTCCCACTTGGTTCTTTTTTCAAGATTGCTGTTGCTATTTAGGATCATTTGTGTTTCTGTCACCACATGTTTTAGCTGCTCCCCTTCATGTGGCAGAGGGACAGCAGGCACAGGTGGGCTCCCTCTCGCTGACTCAGCCAGCTTCTGCCTTTCTCTGGATGCCCCTCTTTCTCCCGTTAGGCAGCTGACCCCTAGACACCTGCCTCAGGTGAGGTCCAGGCTAGCTCATTGCTAAGTCCTGGGACCCAAACCCTTTCTTCCACTATCACTTCTCTCTGGCTACATTCCTCAGTAGTGATGGGTTTATATTGCATCAGTCTCTGGTCTGCAAGTTCCATATTCCTAAGCAGCTTAAGAAAAAGGTGTTTACCACTTACTAGAGCTCCCTGTTTGGGGTTTGAGACAAAACCCACAGCTAATAATACTTTGTTTTGTTATATTTGCTGTGTTTTATCTATCTCTCCCTCTGGGACTTCAGAGGGAGGACTGTTGAATGGCAGAGCAGGATTAGGGAGTTCCCAAGTCCTTAGCAAAAGTAGTATTCAGCAGTACATTAAAGTCGCCATCAGTGCCACCTGGAGACACCATTGGAACTAGGCAGGCCCGTGCCTCCTCTCAGGCAAGTTCCCAAAACCACAGGGTCTGAGTGACCGAGGCAGAGTCCAGAGTCTCTTTCTAAGCAGTCTGGGAAGGCCTAGATCTGGGGAGAGAGCACCCAGGACTTACAGCCCACCCAGGCCACACGTGTCAGGGCATCTCCCAGGCTGTGGCACAGCTCTGTTATAATGCTTGACATACGTCTTTTCTGCTGGACGAGGAGGCCCTAGGCCTCCCGAAGCTCCTCTCTGTTTCCTTTTACCTGTGTCAGGCGCTTGGTATACATCGTTCTATTTCTGGTTTCCCAGTTAACGTGCGCAGAAGGCAGACAGATTAGCTCTACTTCACATCCTCACCTCGTTATCTGAAAGGGGTCCACATGATCCTATTCTACTCTAAATGACCCCCTCCGTCCCCTCAGCATCCCACGACACCTTCTCTGCCTGCCAGGGACCTCACTGCCGCCCCTTCCCCTCTCTCGGGGATGAGCACATGCCCACCTCACTGACATCCTCCCCTCTCCTCTGGTGAAAGTTTGCCATGTTCTCTGTGCCCAGGACAGTGGCGCACACAGGCTGGGTCATTTAGGGAGAATTTGATAAAGGGGTGTTTTACAAAGACATGGTCACGGTCAAAGAGAGCCCGAGGGATGGTGCAGTCCTCCAGTACCGGCACGGAAGTGAGTGTTACTGGGACCTGGAGAGGGAGCTCTGTGGAGAGGGCCACCCAATGGAAACCATAGTGTGTGGTTGGGGGACAGGGCCAGCTCACAGGCCACCCAACAGAGAGCGAGAGGCAAGGAAAGACACCCAGCATCACTCTCCTCGTGTTTTCCGATCTCCTGACTGGCTTTCTGCTGCGGGCGTACCTTGGCTGGAGCCAGGAGCCAGGAAGTGCCCTGAAGCAGTACATGGAGGTCCAGCTCCTGGGCACAGGGCAGAGCAGCATGGGGCCGGGGGCAGTCAGGAGGAGCGAAGAGCAGGTGAGATGAAGGCGCAAATGACAATGCATCTGTTTGCAGGGTTGGCCGGGGCTGCTGTGGTGGGGGCGTTGGGCCAGCAGCAGGCGCTGTGTCGGTGGTCAGCCCAGGACCTTCGCCCGCAAACTCTTTCATCTGTTGGCTCCGACAGCAGGAACTTAGGCAGAGGGGCTGTTTGTGAGCAAATCAGCAGCAGATCAGGTGGCCAGTCTACGCAGGTCTGCGTGTGTTGAGTTCTCCCCCAGAGCGGGGAAGAGGCACACCCGGAAGGGACTGCCTGCCTTCGGCTGTGGCTGGTTCTGAAGTGTGTGTGTTTATGGTTCATTGGCCTTTTCGGCTCGTGTCCTGAGCATGAACAGTCCTCAGGCCCTAGGAGCCAAGAGAGTTCCCTTCTCAGCGATACAGCGAGGGAGTCGCAGCCCTTCTCAGACCTCTGCCCACCCTCGGGGCTGGCTGCAGGCAGGCGAGACGCCCTCGGTGTTGGTCCTCCAGGACGGCCATCGCATGGCCCCGCAGACCCGGGGCTCAAACCACAGAACGGGCTCGCTCACCGCGCTGCAGACCAGGCATCCAGGACCAGCGGGTCGGGAGGGTGGGCTTCCTCCGGAGGGCTGCGAGCGAAGGTTCTGTGCTGAGCCCCGCTCCCAGGCGCGTAGGTGGCTATTTCCCTCTTCATATCACCTTCCCTCTATGTGTGTCTTTGCGTCCAAATTGCCCCTGTGAAGGAGGATACCAGTCTTACTGGATTACAGTCCACCCTAGTAACCCCATCTAATTTGATTACCTCTGGAAAGACCTTGTCTGGAAGTAAGTTTGCACCCTCTGGCACTAAGGGTTAGGTCTTCAACCTGGAATACACCGGAATGGCTCTTGAGTTGGTGGAGGCTCATATAAACAAGTATATCTACAAGATTTGCAAGTTGGTTGCATCTCCACAGTTAATTTTCTAAAAACCATTTTCTTGCCGAGGGCAAACTCCTTTCCTGTCCTCCCTTGTAATTCGCGGGCTAGTGCCCGTAGCTGCCACGTGGACTAAAGGGCTCGCAGCTGTGCAGAAATGCAGACCACACCAGCCTCTCCCCTTCGCACGCACCAGGGCAGGTCCCTAGGTAGCCCCAAATGAACTAACTGGCAGAGAACTTAGAGTTTCCTCCTGAACCTGGCTGCTTACCTGAATCTGTCTCTGTCACATCCTTGGGTAATACTGTCTGTGAGTCATTATTTGTCTTGTCAACACAGACCAGGGAAAGAACATTAAATTGGAGCTCTATCAACTGAGTCTGTCTTCTCCATACCTTGTCCTATACCTCGTGTCCAGAACCCCAGCACAGGCAGGGCACTACCCCCAGGGCATCGTGGAACAAATGGCTTTTCCTCTCCAGGGCTGGAAGCGGTCAGATTGATTCCTCTGGCTCCGGGCTGCTGAGCCCACAGATGCTCTGCTGCAGAGAGCTGGGCTTGTCCAGGCCTCAGAGGTAGGAGGGAAGTGATGGGCATGCAGCCTCCACACACACCATCTGCAGAGAGCTGTGTGCAGGGAGCTGGGCCGGGTGCGTGGGAGACGGGAGCTCTGTCCTCGAGGGGTGGAGAGCCGCTCTGGGAAACTCACGTCGGAGGCAAGGAGATTCGGGCCAACTGGGGCCTGGAAAGGTGTTTACCTGGGTTTTGGCCCTGCCTGGACTGGCTGTCTGTCTCACCTGAGGTTGTTCTGGAGACTGAAGGATCCAGTCTCTGGGATGTATTGATGCTCATCTCTAGTGTGATTTTTCAGCTCAGGCCCTTAGGGTCAGGCCAGTGGTGGAGTTCCTCTGAAGGGATCGAAAACACGCAACGCCCAGCATCTTAGGCCAGAAATGACTCAGAAGGCAGGCTCTAGATTGGGAAAGGCACATCTTTTTACCTCTCGGGGTCCATCTGACTCCCCTCCAAGGCATGGAAGGTAGAAGGGAAGGGGGTTTCCCTCACCAAAAGGAAGCTGCTCAGTTATAACACAGGGGAAGTGGGACGAGAAGCCCCAAGGAGGGGGCTTGCCTGTCCAGCAACTGAATGCTGTTCCTCTGCATTCAACTTCTTCCTCATCATTCCTGAGACAGGGTAAAGTTTCTAAGCTGTGGCCTGGCCTGTGCCCTACTGCAGGCAATGAAAGGCGGGGCCAGCCCCTCCTCACGGGGAGCAGACAAGACTGGGCAGAGAGCCCCTTGATTCTGAGTGCTGGGGGCGCCAGCACAGCACTCGGTCAGGGTTTGCCCGGCCACTGGGCAGCCTCTCCATGCTTCCCTGTGAGCAGAAGCCAGGCGGCCCCTGAGCTGGAGGGCATCTGGGACGCCTCACGTTCCAGCCGTAGGACACTCTGACTCACCTGGGCACACGGCCGCCACTGCACAACCTGGAGGGAATTGCAGCACAATCCTTGGAGCACAGTGATGCCCTTCTACTTCGCAGGCTCGAATGGGAAGAGCAATTAGAGAATGAGACAATTATGCAGGACTTCAGCCTGAGAGGGCACAGAACTTAGCAATTCATTGTTGGAACGGAAACCGTGTCAAGGGGATTTTGAGAGCAGCGATACACTGGCTGAGGTAGCCAGCCTGTAGAAGGTTCTGGCAACACAGTAATAAGCCCAATTTAACTGCACTAAAGGCTCCCACTGCCTTAGAAAATTGTGCAGCATCCTGCCCCCCGGTCTCAGGCCCCTGCCGCTCTGAGCTGGCCACTGTGGATGTGGTGTGCGCCGGGCGCATTCGCAGAGAATCTCCCTTTGCTTCTGACTTAATCAGCTCTCTGTGCCCTAAACAGTCACCTCCTGCAGCTGTGAGTGGGCCACTTGCAGTGATTACTGTGCAGAAACCTCAAATGGGGTCCTAACAGCTGCCTGGACCCCGGATACAGCCCTGACAGGCAGCGCTGTCAGCTGCAGCACCACTGCATTCTGGGAGCCAGCTCAACTTGTGACCTGTCCAGAAGTGACAGTACGGAAGAAGGACAGCTAACATTAATTAGGGAGTAATGACCACTAGCCTGATTTGTGTTCTTGCTATAAGCAAGGCACTGTGCTAAGCATTCTACATGTCCAAGTTACTTACTCATCACAAAACCTTGTAAGATAGGCACAATCGTTCACTCCGTTTTGCAGAAGAGGAAGCTGAGGCCCTGGGAGCTTTCCCTAAGTCTCAGCTAGTAAAGGTGGAGTCAGGAACCCCAGCGGTTTGTCCCAGGGTCCTTGCTCCTCCCTGCTACCTTGTATTTCTCCTCACGGTGGTTCCGCAGGCTCTCCAGTCCCAAGTCTCTGCAGAACCCGACTCCGCCCAGCTGTAGGGGCCTGCATCCTAAAGCCACGTCATCGCCTGTGAGGTCTGATCCCTTACCCCGTGTGTGTGACTTCCTGTGGTCTGGAGAGGACTCAGACTCGCTGTTGGACTGGTCACGCTGACCTGGCCTTCTTCCGGAACCCTTGCATCGACTCCCGTGTGAGTCAGCCCAAGCACACGAGGAAGCCCGGGTGCGAGTGTTGCCCATGAGATCAGGAGCCGCGTCCTCCGGTTGTGCTGACTGTATCGCCTGTATTTCCCACGTGTGTCCGAAGGCAGACCTTGGGCTGTCGAAGTCCTTCAACACGGCAGCGTTGTTTTATGTAGAAACATCGTACAGCTCATAGTTACATTATCTTCCACACTCTGAAATTTGAACATTTAAAAATTACATGTGTGTGTTACACACACGCACAAGTTCCGTTACAGCATCAGGTCGATACGGGCAGAAGGAGAGATACAGACGTGGGTTTAGACAGATGTGGATATGGATATAGACGTGGATTAGCTATAGAATAGACATATAGATACAGACATATAGATCTGTACGAGGTCTGTCCAGAAGGTATCCTGTCAGGTACTATGAAAAATAGAGACATTTATTGAAGAAAATACAAGATAAGAAACACTGTACATAGGACAATGGCGCCTCAGTCCCCTTCACAGTTGGCACCTTGGGACCTCACACAGTTCTCCCAGTCACCATCGGCAGCTCTGTTGTATTTTCCTGAATCTCACTGACAGCCTGAAGGCTCTTCCCTTTCAAAGGCGATTTTCGTTTTGGGAAAAGGCAGAAGTCACAGGGCACCAAGTCTGGGCTGGAGTGGGCTGGAGTCACCTGGGTGATTTGATGTTTCACCAAAAAAATCTGCATGAGAGATAATGCGTGAGGAAGTGTGTTGTCGTGATGAAGCTGCCAATCACCAGTTGCCCATAGCTGCAGCCTTCTGAATCATCCAAATAGTTTCCACAGTGGAATGTTCAAGAAGCTTAACACAAAATTTGATGTCGATTCGTTGCTCTACTCAGTCATTTTAAGTAATTTTTTTTAGACTGTATTTATTTACTTTTTTTAAAGAGAGGGGAAGGGAGGGAGAAAGACAGAGAGAAACATCAAATTGTGGCTGCCTCTCATGTGCCCCCTACTGGGGACCTGGCCGGCAACCCAGGCATGTGCCCTGACTGGGAATCAAACAGGCGACCCTTTGGTTCACAGGCCGGCACTCAATCCACTGAGCCACACCAGCCAAGGCTACTCAGTCATTTTAATGCAATGGCCACACAGCACACATGCTCACTCTGTGTCATCTATCTCCCCCCCTCCGCCCACTGACCAGTACAGTGAAGTCATCATTGTTCACACATGTGCATCCCAGTCCACTTCCTTGGCTGCCAGGTCACATCGACATCACACAAACCATTCTTGTTATATTAACAGTGATTGGGCTTTTTCCAGACTGCCTCGTAGATATAGATGTATAGATAGATTTGATATAGAAGATATAGATACAGATATAGATAGATATAGATACAGATATAAATATAGATATACCCCAAAGCTGAAGGGTGCATGAGCTCTGAGAAGAGAGTAGGACAGAAATCATCTGAGCACACGAGAAGGGGCCAGAGAACAGATGATGGGGAAGGGCAGGTTCTTACTCATTCCTGTATACCCCTTCCTCATGAATGAATGAATGATGAAGGACCAAAGAAACTAGGCCACGAGCATGTTAGCAAGTGGGGCAGGGGGTGCAAGAATTTCAGTGAGAATTAAACATTAACAAGGCAGCACTCTCTGTGGTGGCCCTGGGAAGCTGTGGCCACCTCCACCAGGAACTGGGCACGGAGGGTAAAGTGCAGTGTCTCCAGCAGCTCCTGGTGTGTTGATGAGTTCCAGAGAGCTGCACAGAGGCTGGCCTGGCCCCTTGGGTCCAGTCTAACAGGCACATCTTTGCCGTCTCTTTCCTGGGGGGCCAGGCATGATGTCTCGCCCACCAGGGGATGCTCCCTTTCCCTGCTCCAGAGAGCAGCAGGGTGCCGAGCCCAGGCAGAGGCGGTCACCTGAGGGGCAGACCCGGCGCATTTCCCTTGGAGAACCAGAGCTGCCCGTCTTTCTCCGGGATAAAGAGCCAAGACTCAGACGCACTGTGTCCTGGACGGGAAGACCCATGGTTGCTCGGATGGCAATGCCCCTGACTTCATCCAGAAGCTCAGTGAGTCCCAAATGAAAGTCCCAACAGGGTATTTTACAGAAGCTGTCAGACTGATTATAAAGTTTCTGTGGAAGAGAAACTGTTCTTTAAAAAATGGAGGAGGAGGAAGAAGGGGGCCGGGAAGGATGAAGAACAATTGAAAGAGAACAGTGAGAGCTATAGTTGACCTAACATATATCAAAATATACATTAAAGGTAAAATAGTTAAAGCAGGAGAACTTAATGAATAGATCATTGGGAAAAAAAAGATACAGAAGTGGTTCCATGTATATGCTAGAATTTACCTTATGGGAAAGATAGAGTTTCACATGAGTAGAAAAGGAATGGGCTGTTTTTCCTCACATTAGAGTTATTGTCCCAACATCATTGATTTAGTAAAGGTAGACATGACCCAGAACCAAAATAGAACCAAGATATGCTAAAGAACTCTATTCAAGACAATGGCAGATGAAATTAATAACATTTTGAGTAACTTTAGAGTAACTTAGGCCTTGTAGGTAGGATAAAAAGTGTCAGAAGTTTAAAAAAACTGTCAATAGATGTGTGAAACACATTTAAACTCTGTATATACAAAAGGCATTAAAGGGGAAATTAAAATAAGCAATATTCTTTTTACTTGCTGAATGTTTGAAAATCTCCACAGTAAAATATTGGGGAAAAGCAACAAACTAAGAGAAAACATCATGACACAAATCACAGGCAGGGTTAATATTAAGAATACGTAAAATACCTATAAATGCCAAAAGATGAAAAATTGGCAAAGACTAGAAATGGGCAATCAGGATAAGAAGCAGTGCCATAAACACACGAAGAGTTGTCCCCAGGAAACGCAAATTACATCAACGATTATCCAACCCCTCTTTTCCATGATTCGGGGAATAATTGAATGTATTGATCATGTCCTGTGTTGCTAAGGAAACAGACACTCCTTAGCAACAAGTGCACTCTTGTTTGGAGTATTCATTGCAAAGCCTTAGGGAGAGCAACTCAGCAGTATACCAGCATTTTAAATGTGCACACCCCTGGATCTAGAAATTCTGTATCTTAGATTTATTCTAAAGAGAGACACCTTTGCTTCAAGATTCATGGAAAAATATTGGGGGAAACGCCCATCATCGGGGGGATACTTAAACTATCGCTGCACAGAAACGACGGCCCTTAGAAAGAATGTGATGGAGGCCCCGACACAGGAGTGTTTCCAAGGCATTTTTCTTTGCCACTGAGAAAGGCCAGTCAGAAAACAATTCCTAGAACAACATTGTCATTTTATGAAGGGAAAACAAAAACATTTGCTCTGCACAGAAACATGACCGGACAGATGGCCACCACAACGTCTCATTTCTCTTCGTCTCCGTCCATCTCTCAGCAGTTCCGGCCTCCCGGTCTCTCTGAACATTCCAGCCCCCCTCTCACTTCCAACCCTGTGCTTTCCTGATACCCCCTTCCTCTGACTTCACAGCCCGCGTCCCCCTCGTCCATGAAGGGTCAGACAGCAGTCACAGTGGTTATCAGTCGGCAGTCTACCCCCGTCCTCTGTCCCGCTCCTCTCCCTGACCCGACTGTAGTTCTCTTTGCTCCCTGGGGGTGGGTAGGAGCGTCCCCATGTCCAGGTCCCGGGGTGGGTCGCGACGGGCAAAGGCCACTCAGCGTGTTCTGTCTCCCTGGCCAGGACAATTCGTTTGGGAATGGACCAAGTAGGCCCCCGCAGGTCAGTGAAATTTATCTCCTGGAGTATATTTTGCAGTGTTGTTGAAGCTAGGAACAAGAAAAGTTGTAGTTCCAAGAGGTATCTGTGTGAATGAAACCCGCCCAAGAATGGAGCCAATGCTCAGGCAGCGAAGCCAGGAAGTGGAGAGAGAATCCGGGTCCTCGGGGATGTTGCCGGGACCCTGGGTGGGGCCCATCCTGTGCCTCTGGATGGTTTGGTGAGAGAGCCTGGGCTTTCCTGTGCTCCCAGAGCATCACCACCGCCCCCATCTAAGGTAGCCCCCTGCCCTGCCTTCGGTTTCTCCTCACCCACGGTCTGTGCACACCAGCAGGATGTGAGCTCCACAAGGGACAAGCGCTTGTCTGTCTGAACCACTTCCAAGACCCCAGGCTCAGCACAGTAGTTAAAACTCAGTATTTTTGCATTCAAAAATACATGAATGAATGGACACACGAATGAGTCAATGTGAAGGACGCTTGCATGTTTTTCTTTGTATATTTATGCATCCCTTGAATCTTTTATCTAAAGGATAGACACTATGTATTACTTTTATAATGTTTAGAAAACAGGTTAAAAAAAGACAAAAAAGTATACTTCCAGATGTTCATAGAAGTGATCTCTAATGTTACATTATGATTGGATTCTTTTCTTCTTCATATTTTTCTGAATTTTCCAAAATTTCTGGAAAGAATGCAGATGGCCCCATAGTTTTTAAAAAGGAATATTTTGAAAAGGCTTTTCTGAGCTCAGTAGCCAGACATTCCATTGTGGGCCAGTGTTGATTACACAGGGAAGAGTCCCGGGTCTGCAAGGAGCAACGGCTCTGCTACTCCGGTTAAGGGTGGTGGTGAGTCTCTTGTTGAGGAGGAACAGTTACAGAGATCAAAGTCTCCTAGAGGGCCTTCGTAATGTGTCGTTGCATTTATTCCATGCGTTAACCTTCTGCAGACACTTTAGTAGGGAACGTGGTCCAAAGGGCTGTTATTTTCCAATTCCCGTTTCCCTCTTCTTGTTTAGTAGTGAAACTACACATTTTTAACTGAACTCATGGTCTTGTAGGGTAAAGACTGCATCTCTCGGCTTCGTCTGCAGCTGGCTGGCTGTGGCAGCAGGGCGGATGTGACCGTGGAGGAGTGAAGTGGAGTGCCCCTAAAGGCATGGGCTTCACCCATCCTTTCCTCCTTCCCTCCTGATGCCTGCCATGGGGTCAGGATGGTGGGAGCTGAGGCCTTCTGGACCTCGAGCAGGAATCTCTGTTTCAGGGATGACAAGATAGGACAGAAGTGGCCTTGGTCTCTGCGGCGGTGAAGCCCATGGCAGCCCTGGACTGCTCGCCTTCAGTGTTCTCTTATGTGAAAAGAAAACTTCTATCTCGTTCAGATTACTGCTATTCTTCCCCTTTTCTTTTTACCATAATGCAGTTGCACTGAAATCTAACTGATAGAAAGAGTGTGGTCATTTGCAAGAAATTCTATTGTTCTCTCTCTTTCTCAGTCGGTCCTATTATCTTTTTCAGACAATCCCAAGTCGATGAAATCCACTGAGCACTGTGATATTTAGATGCCTAGACCAAGCAGACAGCGCCGAATAACTTGATAAAAGTTCTTATGCCCAAAGTAAACAAAACCCAGGTAGCACCCTCCTCCTGCTCTCCCCAACCCCTTCACACAAATACACACTCACAGGCGCTCACACGCACACTTGCATACCGCTTGCAGAGGTAGATCCTCACTGGTTTCTAAGTTTCTCTCTCTGTGGCGTGTTCTCAGAGCACCCGGCATCCTGCCTCCCTCCTCTGTCCCGTAACTGTGCGCTCAGCCTCTTTTCTGTGCTAGTTTCCAGAAGAGAGGACAGCACGTGCTGTGCTGGTGTGGGGCACATTATATGCTAACCCCAAGGCTTAATTCACACCGTACACGGTACATAGTAGGCACCTAATAAATATTTGTTGAATGAATGAATAAATAACTCCATTTTAAGAGGCAACATTGAAATACATTAATATATTGCTAATAAATACATTAATTTAAATAACATCCCTTCTAGATGACTAAGTGGAGGAAGTAAGAAATTCACACGTGACAAAGCGTGGGGGCTGCCTCACAAACACCCTCCTCGGAAGCATTATGTAAATCACTGTATTCTCTCAGATGTGCCACGGGAGGAGGCCAGCTGCTGCCGCCCCTTTCCACGGACGTGCGCCCGGGCCCCTCACCGGAGCTTCTTTCGTTCCTCTGATATGTCAAATCTCAAATGAGAAAAGATGGCCAGGTGTTTGTTTTGTTTTGTTTTTTAACAGTTTATCAAAGTGAATAGTGACACCTCGATTTGTATTTAAAAAAAAAAGGAAGAAAAGAAAAATCTAGTAAGCAAAGATAATGTGGAGTTTGGATTTCAAAAATAGATAGAGGACGGAAGCAATGCGGCTTTCCTGTAAACACAGATAATGGATTATGAGCAGAGAAGCCTGGTATCTCGGGCGGAATGGAGCTGAGAGGTCATCCATCCCAGGGAAACCGTGTTTGTTACAACAATTGTGCCTGCACTAGATAAGTTATCGCTGCAGGGAAGTTTTCAGAAGACACAGAGCTGTGCGTGGGTGTTGAGAGGAAGAATGCCATGTGGTAGGACAGATGGGGCTTGTGGGGGAAACTGGGTAAAATGAACCCTCTTGTCTTTGTCTTAATCTTCAAGCCTGTCGCTGGCCATGTTTGAGTGTGTTTCCCGCAGGCACTGTATCAGTGGGCTTCTCAAAAGGCCTTGAGAAAAACGAGGCGACATCACCGTGCCAGCGTCTAATATCATAATTACCATTGGAGCCGGTTCCCTGGGCCCCTGTCTGTCTCCCGGTGCATGGAAATCTGGTGATGGTCTGGTTCTCCAGTGCCCAGCCCTGCTGGCATGTAGTAGGCAATCCAAAAAAGCTCATTGAATTGATAATATTAGATGCTTTTTTTTTTTTTGCATGAAAATAAGGAGGTGGTTCTTATTTGAAAGTGCTAAGTAGCTTTGGAAGATGGAAAAAAGACAAAAAGTTTGAGGATCTCTTTTATCTCTGAGGTTGTTCTTTGGGATTCGGTGTGTGATTTTTGCCCTCTTTGATAGATTAGGCTGGAGACCTAGAGGCTCAGTAGTGTTAGCCTCATGATTACTTGACTCTTCCCAGGACTACTTCCTATCAGGAGTTTCCCCTCAGGAGGGGGTGGGAAGTTTTTCTGTTGTACTTTCTGTACTTTTTTCAGTGAGATTTCTTGAGTTCTTTGGTTCTACCCACAGCCCCATTCCCTGGGAACTCCCTTGATCCCTGCAAAGCGTGTTGGAAGGGCAAGCAGATGTGGCCAGGCTGTGGGGGAGGAGCTAGGTAAGACAGGGCAGGAAAAATCCAGCAATTCAAGTGGCTGGACTTGGAGACAGTGAGATGGGCCCTGGGTGCCGAATGCCCTGGAAGGGCTCCCGGTTTAGGTGATGTCTATTCCTTGCTCTTAGTAATCCTGCACTAAGACATTTTGGTTTGATAAAAGCAATTGGTGTGGGGTGTTTGCCCGTGTGTCCCCCACTGCCTCCATCTGCTGTCCCCAAGAGTTTAGCTGTGACTCTATTCAGTCTTCTGTTCATCCTCCACCAGAAAAGACGCTTGCCCGTCACCAGGCACTTCCGCCTCAGTAACAATCTGCATGGAAGGGCTAGTTCTTTCCAATCTGAGCTCCCCAAGTGTATGTTCACTAGGGTTTATGAATACACAGAGTTTTAGGAATGTTCTAGCTAAAACAAGGGCACTTTGAGTACAAATGCCAGTCTCATCATTTCTCTCTGGCCAGCTGCATTGTTGCGTTGGCCTTGTAGCATACTTACATGATAGGGGATTTGGACTGTTGGGTATAGTCCTTTCCTTTACCGATGAAGAAACTGAGCCCACAGAGGTCATGTGACCTGCTTACCCAGGGTCCCAAGGTGATCCACGACAGAGCCAGACTGGAGCTCGAGATGTTCTGAGATGCCAAGCCTCTGACACCCCCTCAGGCCCTCTCCCTCCCTTGGCAATGCTCGATTCAGCTCCCCAGCTGCAACAGGCCCCTCTTGGCCAGCTGAACCTAAACTTCGTTTCTTTCTTTTCCAGTGAAGTTGTCCCACATGGTCCTTTATATATCGGTAATTGGTCCATAGCTAGGAGAGATAATGTATGCTGGTGTCAGGGGTTAACCCCCGAGCTGTTCCAAAGGTAGCTTTCTGCCCACTGCATTTTCAGCTGTGGAGCCAAGTAAATCTAGGACAAATGCTCTCATGAATCACTGATGGAGTCTGGAAAGAATGTTTCCAGGCCCTCTGAGGCCTGGCTTAAGAAATGCAAGTCATTTCAGCAAAAGAGAAAGGCTGTCACTTTTCAAAGCAACACTCTGTGCACCCTCTCAGTAACGGGCTGACCTGCAAGCACAGTGTCAGCTGCACAGACATGATCTGCTGAGCTTCCCCAGGCTTGTCATCTCAAATCCCCAACTGCAGCACTTCCCGTCTGAGGAGCAGCACTGTTTGGAGGCAGAAGGCAAGACTACAAAAGACTAGACTAACGAGCCGGGAGAAGCCAGCAAGTCAAGAGGGACAGCCACTCTGCAGTGGCCAGGAGCACTGGAGCTGCTGGGCAAGAAGTTCAAGAGCATCAGGAAACCTCCTTTCTCTGCCATGTTCCTGCCCATGGCGCAGGCAATCACTGGCATGTGTGGGTTGAAAGGACCAAGAGGAAGGACCTAAAGGCACTGAACAAAACTTGTAAATCCGTGGGATGAAGGAAGCAAGGCTTCAGAAATGGGAGCTAATCGGACATGGAGAGAAGTCAGGACCAGCCTTGAAGACTGTGTTTTGAGCCTGTGCCGGGTCCTTCCAAGGGTCAGACAGCACCTCTCAGACCTGCTGCGCTCTGCTTCCCACAAGCAGCAGAGAGCCCTGTGGACCCAGCACGTCCCCCGCTGCCATACTGGGCACTGTTCCCTTGCACAAGGCACTCATTTAATCTTCCCAGAAGCCTGTTGGAAGTGTTATCGGCATCCCTATTTTCCAAATGAAGAAGCAAACTTTGCAAAGTTAAAAATTCCCCCAATTTACATACCTGTGAAGGAGAAAAGCCTGGATTTAAACCAAGATCTGTCTGACCCTAGAACCCAGAGTCTAAATCGTTATGCTCCTTATCTCTTGCAATGTGCTTGCTTACCAGGACTTGCTGAGCTACCAAGTTCCCTCTTGGTCCTGGTGTTTCAATGCTGCCAGAGTTACTCAGAAAGCTTTCTCGTCAACTTCAAGGGTGTTTGTGATGTTCTGGAGTGCGGTGCCTCCTCCCTCCGTCTCTCCCCTCTGCCTTGTCCCTTTCTCCTCTTCTCTTCCTTCTTCTCACTTTTGTCTCTCCCTCTCTCTGTCTCTGTAGAACCTCTCCCTGACTTCCAACAGTTTTGCTGAAATCAGTATTTGGTTTCCCTCATCATAGGGTTTCCTATTTGGGGACAAGGGTCCACTCTCTTTTCCTTTTGTAATTTTCAACTTTTTGTTTTTTGGAACTGTTTTTTTAAGGATCTAACATTTGCAGTAAAGCAGAAAGTTGAGTTGTTGGGTCTCATAAAGGAGGTGCTAAGAATTGGTCCACAAAGAAATAGCACCCAGCAGCCAAGAGCTTCAAAAGAAATCCAATTAAAAAGGAGATTGAGTCACCAAGGAAAGGAATCACTCACCAAGAAGATCTGAGGGTGTCGTCAAGGCCCAGAGGCAGGAGGCGTTTCTGTGGGGGATGGAGTGTGGGGAGGGGAGATGGTGAGTAGATTGGGAGTAGGAACTTCCTTAGTTGACTTTTAAATGACCAGTTGTCAATACTGTTTCTTCTCCCAGGGCTGCGTCCCTGGAGCCTGGCCCAGGAAATGGCCCGGTTGCCTTCTCTTCCTCAGCTTCTTTAGCTGACCCCGATTCCCGATGTGCGTCCTGCCCCACCCCGCTCCTCCCATCCTCCCATCCTGGAGCACTACTGATGCGCCCAGGCCTGAGACAAGGAGTCTCCCTGGACCCCCTGCCTTCCGCCCACCTCCCTGCAGGAAAGTGTGTGGTGGAGTCACACCCAGAAAAGGACATTTCCAGAGACAATCTCAGAATTGACAACTTCTCCCTGTGGGGGTGAGCAGAGAGGCCGGGGGAACTGCTGTTCCAACCATGACATTACCGAAATAGCCCGCGTCACCGAGGACTCTCTCTGCCCATTACTGTGCTTTGTTAGCTCAGCTCCAACTGGCTTAACTAGAACAGACAAAGGCTCATTAAAATATCATGTTGGACGAGATGTAATTTTCAGAATAATGTGAACATCAAACAAGCAATTTCGAGGCAGCACTGTTCTGGCCCTGTAAGTGAGGGAGTAATTTGCCAGGTAAGCACTCTTCTGGCCAATGGGGTTTCGACGCTGGGTGGAAGGTAGGTGATTACGGAGGGAGAGGCTGTTGCTGTGAGCCTAGAAACTGCGAGACAACTAAGCCCTACCCTATCTGGTTAGCCCTATGCTCTGAATATTTGGCTTCTCAAAACATAATTATTGTTAAACCTAAATCCACTAATCACACCTTCTCCACATTGACTGTTCAGCAATTCTTCCATACAAGCCAGTCCACTTCAAAGAGACTTTCAGAGTCGTCTCTCCTGTAGGGAGCATCGGTCAGTGGCGAGGCAGGGTCAGGGACAGCTGTAGTGTGCAGCACATGGCCTGGAATTAGATCTGACTTTTAGTCTAGTTCAGTCGTTACATTGGGTTGGACAGTGTGCCCCCCGCATGCACGCGTACCCAGGACCTCTAAATGTGACCTAGGTTTTTGCAGGTGTAACTAGTTAAATGAAGATGAGGTCATGCTAGATTAGGGTGGGTCATGCCAGGGACTCTGAGAAGGAAGGAGTTGTGCGGAGACACACGGAAGGAAGAAGGCCATGCGAGGACAGAGGCAGGGATCGGAGCGATGCAGCTTCAAACCAGGGACAACTCAGTATGGCCAGGGACCACTGGAAGCTGGAAGAGGCGAGAAAGACTCACCCCTGGAGCCTTTGGAGTGAGCATGGCCCTACTGACACCTTGTTTGTGGGCTTCTAGTGTCCAGAAATGTGAGAGAATGCATTTCTGTTGATTTAAGCTACCAAGTTTGTGGTAACTTATTGCAGCAGCTCTAGGCAACTAATACAGTTACTAGTTAGCTAAGTAACTCGAACTACTTATTTATCCACTCTGAGTCTCAGTTTCATTGCCTAGACCTGAATTGAGGTTTATGATGTTGGATGAGTTATATAATCACTCCATTTTTCTCATCTTTAAATGAGGATAGTACAACTTGTTTTAAGTAAAGAGAGTTAGCAGTAACACGTGTGGGCACGTGATGGGCACACCATAAGCATTGTGATGAGAGCTTGTCCTGAGCGGTCACAGGCATCTCACCGGGAAGGTGGTATCTGTTCTGTGTCCTGCCTTGATCCGAAAAGAACCTGAGATGGCTTAACAAATTCTGAACACAAAGCACGATGCACTTGCACAGAATTTAAGGCTAAGCATGCCAGCATCTAGTGCAAAGAGGGAAACGTGACATTTTATGTGACTCACATAACCACAGGGAAAATCATTACACTTTCCTTCTGGCAATCCTAGGCCAGATAATAGTGGGCCACTCCCACGGGCCCGGAGATCTTGTATGCGTGTTCCCAGATTCAATTTAGCCTATGTCATTAAATTTCTACTGTGTACACAGCTCACGGTAGCAGAAGGAAGGGAAGACCTGATTTCTGTCCAGAAAGGACTTCGAGTCCAGCAGTGGGATAGTGAGTGGAGGGCACTCATAGAAGCCAACAAGAAACTGATGTAAGACAGCCCAGAATCGTGTTCTCGGGCCTGCGAAGGTTGAAAGGATGATGGATAAATCAATGACGTTCTGAAACAACACAAGCCCGTGTCCTCCCTCGTGGCCAGGGAACATGGTTCCCTCCATTAGCAGCTGCTCCAAACCCCCCTCACCTCCTGCCATCGCCCTGGTGCCCAGACAGGGCAGTTTGAGGGATAAGAGGCTCATGTCCCTGAAAAACCTGCTCTGAGGATTACTATTTCCAAGGAGGTGGAAGTCTAGGAACAAAAGAAAGAAACCACGTGCCAAGTGCTGGGAATATACTGGTGGATGAAAGCAGACAGGACGCTTGCCCTGATGGAGAGACAGGCGTCGACTGTTTATCACCAAATTGAAGGTGACAATGCTCTTTACCATGAGAGTGGATAAGAAAGAGAATTATCCTGGTTAGGGAGGTCAGGGGGTTGTCCTGGAGAAGGGGTGTCTGAGCTGAGACCTGAAGGAAGAGTAAGTTCTGTCCAGGTGAGTAGGGGTGAAGGGAGCGTTCCAGATGGGTGGACAGCGGCCCTGAGTCCCTGAGATGGGCTCCGCCGACCAGCAGGAAGTGCTGAATGGCAGCCAATGCCGGTGCCTTGCGAAGAGCAAGACGAAGCATGGGAAGAAGATGAGGCTGTTGGGGTAGATGGCAGCCGGCCCATGCAGGACCTTGTCAGCCACGCCAGGTCCTGATTTTGTCCCAAGGGAAATGTGAAGCCATCTGCGAGCTGAGAGGTTTGCCCTGCAGTGTGGTTCATGGGCCAGCAGCCTAGGCTTCCCCGAAAAACGTGATAGAAGGCAGAACTGGGCCCCGGCCCACACCTGCTGGACCAGAGTCTGTTCCCAGGGGCTGGCATGCACGGTAGAGTTTGAGAAGCACCAGTTTAGAGCATTTTCAGGGGGCGCAGGACTTGCCACGCATGGAACATTGACTCGACACACTTGTGTTGCTGGGCTGGCCAAAACATGCGTTTAGTTTTTTCCGTGAAATAAAAGACACATTTTTCGTGTTCACCAATACCTTTATTGATTTGGATATTTTGCATCTGTCGGCTATCTCTCCCGTGTGGTAGAATGTTGATTGTTCTCAATGTCTCGGTTTGATCTCAATTAACTTCAGCTGGTCACCCAACCGGGGTGCATTCTCCAGCATGAAACTTTGCAAACCACTTTTGACATGTTCGATCCGTCAGTCATAGCACCTTCTCCACACACTGCACAAATCTTTTTTGCATTTCAGTTGTGTTTTTACCTTTTATGAAATAATAAAGCATAATATGCCAAAAATGTTGCATATTTTCTCCCATCTTCACTATTAAAACGGCTATGCAAAAATTCACCATTTTGATAAGGTTTTTTAAATGCTCGCTGATATGACAGCTGTCACAATACAATTTAACACGGTTGTTTCAAATGAAGTTAAAGACAACTAAGCTCTGAAAAACAAACGGACTTTTTGGCCAACCCAGTATTAAGTCTATGTAATAAATCCCATCAAAGAAACCTAGTTAATGGTAGCACATGTTGCCTTCTGCAGACACTCTCCTTGGGAGCAAAAGCTGCATTTTCTACTGCATCAGAGTTCCCCTGTGCACTTGGGACAGCACTGTGACCAGTGTGCTCCACAGTCTTGCACACCCGGGGCGGCCCCTCTGAGGCACCCAGGCGCACTGCCTCCCTGGGGCCAGCTCCTACTCCTAACAGACACTTCTAGCTGAGCTCCTTTTTCCCAGAGGCTAGACGTGGCCTGAGGCTCCAAACTGCTCTCCAGTGCACACCAGTTGATCTGAATTGACACAGAAGACTGAATCAATTTTTCACCCCCAGTTTCTCTGAGCAAGGCATAGAAACACATTTCAACAACAGTCAACATTTCTGAAGCTACACATTTATTTGCCCAGAATTCTTTTGGCTTGCAAGCCTAATTTCTGGGAATACCTTCCTAGGATGGCCACAGAATGACACCCCCTTGGAGCTTGGCCCCAGGAGGCTGTACTGGCCACACCGCAGGTGCCCCCAGCAGGAGAGGGGGAATAGACCCCCGCTCCGAAAGCCTGCTTCTCACAGGGACACCAGTGGCTCAGGGAGGAACAGCAGAGATTTCGTCAAGATATTATTTGTTCCTTTGAACCCTCAGAGCTGCCTCTGTGTCTGCAAAGGAGGATGACTGGAAGCTGCTCAGAAAGACAACTTAAAAATAGGTAACTTCGGCCACAACAAGCTTAGACAGAGATGGATAAGCTGTCAAACAGCACAAGATTAATCCTGCGTCTCTGAACCGAGCAAGATTCCCAGCAGCCTGAGGGGTCACCTTCATTTTCCCCTCAATTGTTTTTATAAAAGAACAGACAAATCTTCTTCTCCCCACCACACGCACAGAGCAGAGGATAACCTGGATTTGCTCCCAGCTGTGCCAAATCCAATACTTGGTCAGCCCTTTC
Organism: Micronycteris hirsuta; assembly: GCA_004026765.1. NCBI lineage: Eukaryota > Metazoa > Chordata > Mammalia > Chiroptera > Phyllostomidae > Micronycteris > Micronycteris hirsuta. The sequence goes on along the minus strand of PVJI01012976.1, from coordinate 24,518 downwards.
AAGAAGAGCATTTTTTAGGACACTCAGATACATGGCTGCAATCAAATGAGATTGATTATGTGTCTGAATGAATGAACTTCATTGTTTTGGAGTTCTGTGGACTTGGTCTAGGACAGCGTTTAGGTTGTATCCATTTGGTGCTGGTGGTAAAAGGGATAAGCAGGAAATTGTGGACACAGCTCCAGTCCTCAAAATCATTGCTACATAAAAAAAAAAGTGACATTTATCCATATGACATCAGCAGAAGCAAGTATGTGGAAGATTCTAGTACATAGAAATGGGGGATAACCCCAAACAACCCAACAGAAGGGTTTGGCTAGTGCGGAGGAACTGACGAGACACAGCTAACCGCACGGTACCTGGTGTTAGCGACACAGTGGATAATGACACGGTACAGTGGACGCAGTGGAACAATGTGGCGCGGTATCGGTAGCTGCACCTGTGGGCTCAGAAGGTGAGGGAAACTGAAGATGAATGCTGAGAGTTGAAAAAGGAAAAAAAGTTGAACTATTGAGCAAGTCATTACACACACACACACACACACACACACACACACACTCACTCACTCACTCACTCACTCACTCACTCACTCACTCACCATGTCCAGAAAATCTTAGCTGACTCTGTACAGCTGCCCCTAAAGCAGCCTTCCCAAGGAGACGGTCAAGGGTGGGTCAGATTGGCGCATCTTGAGAGAATGAACATTCAAACAGGTAAGACACCTTCTTCCCAAGCACCGGTGTTCCTAAGTAACTTCTCTGCAGTCTTCAAAAAGGTTTACCCCGGAACAGAAAAAGGTAGCAACTAATTCCAGATCTCAGATATATCTGAGTACTATAATTTCTATATTCCCCTGGCAGTTATTCCACCGTGGTTTTATTTTATTACCATGTTCAGTTTTATGCATGGCATAAAATCTAACCGTGAGCCACCAAAGGCTATGATGCTGACTCGATATTTTTTATACCTCAGCTAACTCCTTGGGGAAAGTACTGTTGAAATATATTCCTGTTTGAGAGAGCCGTGATTTTGCTAATATATACAAAGTGCATTGCTGAACAAAAGACAAGAGTTTGAGTATATTTATTACACATCCTTGGGATGCATGTACGTCTCTCTATACAGTAAGGAAATTATCTGGTTGTTCATTTGTTTAAGTTAAATATTAACTTTCAATGTATCTTATCAGATGTGTTGATATAAAATACTGTGTAAGTTTAAGGTGTAAAACATGTTGATTTGATACTTATATGTTGTGAAATGATTACCATAGTAGAGTTAACATCTCCATCACCCCACATAATTACCTTTTTTATTTTTTTGTGGCAGGAGCATTTAAAACCTACTGTCTTAGAGACTTCCAGGTATACCGTCCGACACTGTTGACTGCGGTGTCCGTGCCACACGTTAGATCTCCAGAACCGTGGGTCTCATACCCGGCACTTTGTGCCCTCCGAGCAACATCTTCCCATTTCTGCCACCTGCCTCCCACCCCCCACCCCCCGCCGCCCTTGGCAAGCAGCGTTCTCCTCTGTTTCTATGACTTTGACTTTTTAACAATTCCATCTCTGGCCCTGGCTGGTGTGGCTCAGTGGATTGAGTGCCAGCCTATGAACCAAAGGGTCGCCAGTTCGATGCCCAGTCAGGGCACAGGCCTGGGTTGTGGCCTGGGTCCCCACCTGGGGGAGCACGAGAGGCAACCACACATCGATGTTCTCTCCCTTCTTTTTCCCTCCCTTCCCCTCTCTCTAAAAATAAATAAATAACCTTTTTAAGAATTCCACCTAGAAGTGAGATTATGCAGCATTTATCTCCCTATGTCTGACTTATTTCACCTAGCCTAATACCCTCAAGGTCCATCCACATTGTCACAAATGGCAGGATCTTATTTTTTCTCACGGTCAAATCGTATTCCCTTGTACGTATTTATGCCACATCTCCTTTGTCCGTCTGTCCATTGGTGGACACTGAGGTCGTCTCTACGTCTTGGCCATTGAGAATGATGCCGAAGTGAACACGGGAGTGCAGACTCCTCTCCCAGACCCCGACTTCATTTTCTTCAGCTGGAACTCAGAAGTAGGACTACAGGATCGTGTAGTAGTTCTTTTTTCTTTTTAAATTAAACTTATTGGGCTGACATTGGTTAATAAAACGTGTGGGTTACAAGTGTACAATGCTATGATACATCATCCATATATTGCACTGTGGGCCCAGCACCCAAAGTCAAATCTTTTTCTGTCACCATATATCTGACCCTCTTTAACCGTTACTACCCCCACCCCTCTCTCTGGTCACCACCACACTGTTGTCTGTGTCTGTGAGTGTCTGTCTGTTTGCTTTTCTTGCATGTTCACTTGTTGCTTTCAGTTTTACATCCCACATATGAATGAAACCGTATGGTTCTTGACTTTTTCTCTCTGACTTACTTCACTTGGCATGAAATTCCCAAGGTCCATCCATGTTGTCATAAACGGCTGTTTCGCCTTTTCTTCTGGTTGCATAGGATTCCGCCGTGTGCGCACACCACACCTCCGTCATCCAGTCCATATCAAAGGGCACTTCCGTTGTTCCCGTGTCTTGGCCACCACGAATAATGCTGCAGTGAATGTAGGGGCGCATACATCTTTGCAAATAAATGTTTTCAAATATTTGGGGTAGATAACCAGAAAAGGGGTGCAGACAAACAGACCAATGGAACAGAATTGAGAGACCAGAAACAAACCACATGTATATGGGCAAATGATAATTTTTGACAGAGGAGCCAAAAACATGTAATGGAAAAAAGAAACCCTCTTCAATAAATGGTGCTGGGAAAATTGGAAAGCCATGTGCAAAAGAGTGAAACTAGACTACTATTTGTCCCCGTATACAAAAATTAACTCAAAATGATCAAAGGCCTAAATATAAGACCTGAAGCAATAAATTGCATAGAAGCAAACATAGGTACTAAATAGACCTTGGTCTTAGAGAGGATTTTATGAATTTGACCCCGAAGGCAAGGGAAGTAAAACAAAAATAAATGAATGGGACTGTGTCAAACTAAAAAGCTTCTGCACAGTGAAAGAAACCACCAGAAAAACAAAAAGACAACTGAGTGAAAGAAGATATTTTCAAACAACAGCTCTAACCAGGGGTGAATATCCAAAGTATATAGAGAACTCATACAACTCAACAACAAAAAGTTCAGTTAAAAATGGGCAGAGGACCTAAAGAGACATTTCTCCCAAGAAGAGTGCAAATGGCCAATAGGTGTATGAAAGGTGCTCAACGTCACTAGCTACTAGGAAAACTCAAGTGAGAACTGCAGTGAGGCACTACCTCGTGCCTGTTAGAGTGGCTGTCATCAACAAGACAAGTAAGACGTGTTGGAGAACTTGTGGAGGGAAAGGAACCCTCGTTGACTGCTGGTGGGAATGTAAACTGGTACAACCACTATGGAGGCTCCTCAAAAACCTAAGAATAGAGCTATCATACGAACAGTAGCCCCTCTTCTGTGTACTTTTTTGTTTAATTCCATGAGGAAACCGTACTGTTTTTCCTAGTGACGGTACCAATTTTCCTTCTCACAGATAGCGCACAGGGGTTCCCTCTTCTCCACGTTCTCACCAATGCTTGTCATCTCTTACTTCTTAATGATGGTCCATCGAACAGATGTGAGGTGATGCTCATTGTGGTTCCTTTTGCATTTTCCTGGTGATGATTGATGTTGAGCACCCGTTCATGTACCTGTTGGCCATTTATGTCTTTTTTTTTTTAATGTGACTTCAATTACTCTGTTCATTTTTAAAATTAGATTATTTGGGGTTTTTGTTTTGTTCATTTGTTTGTTTTGCTACTGAGTTGTATAGATTTATTATCTATTTTGAGCATTAGTTTTTTTATCATATATATGATTTGCAAATGGTTATTTCCATTCTCTAGGTTGTCTTTTCATTTTGTTGGCCATTTTTTGTTGTTGTTGTCGTTGTCATCATTGTTATGCAAAAGCTTTTTAGTTTATTGTGGTCCCACTTATTTGTTTTTGCTTTTGTTACTTGCGCTTATGGTGTCAATCCAAAAAGTCTTTGCCAAGACCAATGTCAAGGATCTTTTCCTTTGTGTTTTCTTCTAGGAGTTTTAAAGTTTCAAGTCCTATCTTTAAGGCTTTAATCCATTTCAAGTTAATTTTTATGAGTTAAGACAGAGGTCCTATTTTATTCTTCTGCATGTATTTACCTAGTTTCCAGCATCATTTATTGAAGAGATTATTCTTTCTCTGTTGCATGTTCTTGGCTCCCTTGTGAAATGTTAAGCACTGTATATGTGAGGATTTATTCCTGGGCTCTCAATTCTATTCCATTGAGCTATGTGTCTATTTTTATTTTAATACCATACTGTTTTGATTACTGTAGCTTTGTACTATAGTTTGAAATCAGGGCATGTGATGCCTCTAGCTTTGTTCTTGCTTTTCAAGATTGCTTTGGCTATTTAGAATCTTTTGTGGTTCCATACAAATTATAGGATTTTTTCCCATTTCTGTGAAAAAATGCTTTTGGAATTATGATAGGGTTTGTATTGACTCTATAGATGGCTTTGGGTAGTATGTCTATTTTAACAATATTAATTCTTCTGATTTATAAATATGGGATATTTTCTGATTTTTTAAAATATTTTCTTTGATTTCTTCCAGCAAAGTTTTTATAGTTTTCGGTGTACAGATCTTTCACTATCTTGGTTAAGCTTATTCCTAAGTATTTTATTGATTTTGATACTATTGTAAGTGGGATTTTTTTCTTTATTTTCTTTTTAGTTATTTTATTGTTAGTGTATAGAAACACAACTAATTTCTATATGTTAATTTTGAAACTGAAAGATTTACTGAATTTGTTGATTGATTTAACAGTGTTTTGCTGCAGTCATTAGAATTTTCTATATATGATTATATCATCTGCCAATGAAGAAAAAAAATTACTTTGTCCTTCCCACTGTAGTTACCTTTTATTTCTTTTTCTTGCTTGATTGCTCTGGCTAGGACTTCCAGTGCTATGTTGAATACAAGTGGTGAGGGGGCGCCTTTATCTTTTTCCTGATCTTAGAGGAAAAGCTTTCAACGTTTTACCGTTAAATATGATGTTAGTTGTGGGTTTTATTATGTTGAGGTATGTTTCTTCTATACCCAATTTGTTAAGTTTTTATCATGAAAGGAATTTGTGTTTTTTCAAATGCTTTTTCGGTCTCTATCGAGATGATCATGTGATTCTTACCTTCCATTCTATTAATGGGGTGTATTACATTTACTGATTTGTGTTTGTTGAGTCATCCATGCATTCCAGGGACAGATTCCACTTCATCATGGTGTATGATCCTTCTAATGTACTATTGAATTCCATTTCTTTATTCTGTTGAGGATTTTTGCATCTGTATTGGTCAGGAATATTGACCTGCGGTTTTTTTTCTTGTAGTGTCTGTTATCTGGCTTTGGTATCAGGGTAATGCTAGCCTCATAAAATGGCTTTGAGAGTCTTCTCTCCTTTTTGGTTTTTTGGAAGAGTTTGAGAAGGATTGGCATAAATTCGTTAAATGTTTGGTAGAATTTACCAAGGAAACCATCTGGTCCTGGGCTTTTCTTCATTGGAAGATTTTTGATTACTGATTTCATCTCCTTACTCATTATGGGCCTATTCAGATTTTCTATTTCTTTATAATTCAGTCTTGGTACATTGTATGGTTCTAGGAATTTATCTGTTTCTTCTAGATTATCCAGTTTGTTGGCATATAATTGTTCACAGTAGCCTCATCTGGTCATTTGTATTTCTGTGGTATTGGTTGTAATGTCTCCTCCTTCATTCTGATTTTATTAATTTGATTCTCCTCTCTTTTATTCTTATTCTAGCTCATAGTTTGTCAATTTTGTTACTATTTTCAAAAACTAGCTCTCATTTTTATTGATCTTTTCTATTGTCTTACTGGTCTCTATTTCGTTTATTTTTGCTCTGATTTTTATTTCTTTCCTTCTGCTAACTTTGGGCTTAGCAGTTTTTTCTTTTTTCTTTTTCTGTTTCCTTGAGGTGTAAATTTATTTGGGGTTTTTTCCTTAATGTAGTTGTTTATTACTATAAACTTCCCTCTTTCCAATTTCATTTATTTCAACATACATTTTTATTTCTCTTGTTCATAAGTGTGTTTCTTAATTTCCACATGTTTGTTAATTTTCCAGTTTTCCTCCTATTGTTGATTTTTACTTTCATACTATTGTGATAGAAAAAGATACTTAGTATGATTTGATTCCTCTTAAATTTGCTAAGTTTTGTTTTGTGATTTATCACACGATCTATTATGGAAAATGTTCCATGTGCACTTGAGAAGAATGTGTATTCTGCAGTTGTTGGTGGAGTATATCAGTTAGGTTCATTTTGTCCAGTGCATAGTTCAAGTCCAATATTTCCGTATTGATTTTCTGTCTAGCTGATCTATCCATCATTGAAAGTGGGGCATTGAAGTACCACACTATGATTGTATTGCTGTCTATTTCTCCCTTCATATGTTAGTATTTGTTCAGTGTATTTAGGTGCTCTAATGTTGGGTGCATATATATTAATGAAAGTTATATCCTTTTGATGAAATTGATCCTTTTATCATTATAAAATGACATTCTCTGTATTTTGTTAATGGTTTTTGGCTTACAGTCTATTTTGTCTGATACCGCTATAAGGATCACTACCTCTGGTCTCATTTGGTTTCCACTTGCATGGAATATCTTTTTCTGTCCCTTCACTTTGAATCTATTGTGTGTCTTTAAACACATAGCTGAAATGAGCCTCTTGTCGGCAGCATATCGTTGGGTCTAATTTTTTTTTTTTTGATATATCAATCCACTCTATGCCTATTGGTTGGAATTTAATTCATTTACATTGGTTGGACTTACTATGATATCTTATTATTTCCTGGCTGTTTTGTACTTTCCTTGCTCCTTTTTCCCTCTCTTGCTGCTTTTCTTTCTGAATTAATGATTTTCTGTAGAGGTATGCTTTGACATGTGCTTTTCTGTAAAATGATGCTCTTCTCTTTATCTTTTATGAATGTGCTGTAGGTTTTGCTTTGTGGTTACCATGAGTCCAATCTGCCACTCTCCCAGCACTTTCCCAACCCCCCAGTCATGCAGCTAATAATTCAGTACTTTGGGTGAGGCAAGAGAGAAATAGGCCTCTTCGGCAGCATCCTGCACAGCTGGGGAGGCTGGGTGCCCACTCACGTGGTCTCAGATTCGCTGAGGGAGAAACTGCAGGCTGAGAAAATCTCTCTTGATCCTGGGCTGTGCTACTGTTGGGGAGGGATGATGCAGAAAAAGTCCAACTGTTTCTCTTACTCTCTCCAGTGTGTCCAAACTTGTGTTTTGTTTGTTTGTTTAGTTGGTTGGGGTTTTTTTGCTGCAGCAGTGTGCTGGAACGTCTTCACTGGAAACCTGGACTTTCATAGTCTCTCTTGTCCGTGGCCGATTGCCTAAAGCAGTATTTTCTAGGGGCTCCAGGACCGTACCTGAGAGTGTGTGGAGTCGGCTCATGAGCCCCGGGGGGTCTGCTGCTCAGACCTGGGTCTGTATGCCTGTTAACCAAGGCCCAGGTGGGTGAGACGACTCCTGGGCCCCTTGTCATATGGTGCGTGATCACACAGATCTCATGATGGCACTTTTGACTGAGGACAGATGTCAGATTATTACTGTTGAGGGAGGGACACAATGAGACATGTCTTATTCAGTCGTGTTGCTGACATGACCTGTCAGTTCAGTTACAGATTCAGTCAAAGCAGTTGTTGATTTCAAACAGCGAGAGCGTGGATGAGGCATGGAATTGAAATGAATTGTTTGAAATTCATCAATGCAATAGTTTTAAAGAGGTAGTGGGAGGCTGTATAAAGAAGCCTGAATTGTATTTAACTCACTTTCCTGAAATGGAGATCTAAAACTAGAGTGACATGTGCAGTGGATAAAAGCAAATACAGTCCAAGAAAAAAAATATTCTGATCAATTCTGATAAGAATAGGAAGAAATGCATTTATATCTGGGCTTCTCTTCTTAACAAACAAATATTCTTGAGAACGTGTCCATGGTGATGAAGTATTTAGAAAGTGCATTGTGTGAGGGATGACAGAGGGTATTTAGCCTGATTTTAATTCTGGGAGGAAGGGTTAGGGTCAGGGCTTGATTTGTGCTCTTTACATAAAAGGAATCAGAATCAATGAAGCTTTTCTTTAAAAAAATTTTACTTGTTAGTTCAGTTTGTTCATTGGATTCCGCATATGAGTGAGATCAACAGACTCACAGTTGGAGAGCAGATGACAGCTAGTGTTGGGGGTGGGGGAGGGACTGAGCAAGGACAAAGCACTCATGGACATGGACAGCAGTGTGGTGATTGCTGGGGGGAGAGAGTATAGGGGGACTAAATGGTAATGGAAAAATATAATAAAGATTAATTAAAAAATGTTTAAGTAGGCTTTATTTTTAAGAACAGTTTTAGCTGTACCAAAGAATTAAGATAGTATAGAAAGTTCCCATAAGTCCCATATTCATTTTCTGCTATTATTTTAATAGCTTACATGAGTTCATTCACCTTTTGTGAATCTACGGTAGGTTTTTGCTTTGTGGTTACTGCAAGTCCTATATTCCACTCTCCCAGCATTTTCCCATGGTATATTTGTTATAACTAATGAGATAATATTGATACAATATTCCTCAATACAAGCCCATACATTATTCAGAGTTCCTTAGTTTCACCTAATACTTTCCCATAATCCCATCCAGGACTCCACGTTGCATTTCTGGGTCGTATCTCCTGAGGCCCCTCCTCGCTGTGACAGTTCCTCGGGTTTCCCTCCTTCCATGTGACCTTTACTGCTGTGAGGAGTACTGGTCCGGGGGTGAAGGACACCCTTCGGATGGGACTCGCCTTATGTTTTTATTGTAATTAGACTAGGATATGAGTTTGGGGGTGGAAAGCCACAGAGATAAAGTGTCACTTTCATCACATAGTATCAGGGGGACATACGATCAGCATAGTTGATCGCTGTTGATGTCGACCTTGGTCACCCAACCAGGGGCGAGTCTGTCAGGTTTTCCACTGTAAAGTCACTCTTCCCCCTTCTCCTTGCTGTGCTCTTTGGAAGGAAATCACCATGCGAAGCCCACACTTGCACAGGGATTTATGCTCTCCCTCATGAGAGTGCAGTATCTACATAATTAATCTGAACATCTTGTGCGAGGGAAATTTGTCTCCTCTTCATAAATTATTTATTTATTCACTCATTTATTTATCTCAGCATGGACTCACTTATATTTATTTAATACTTTGGGTTATAACCCAACACTACTTTCTTTATTTCATCGCTCAGATTATTCTGCTTGGCCATCGGGTGCTCCTTCAGTTGGCTCCTGTGTCCTTTTGCCACACTGGGTCAATGTTGGGGTCTTCTGTTTGCTTATGGGTTTTTTTTTTTTGAGCACTTCTTTTTCTCCTCAAGATGCCCCAGGCTCATCTTGCACACTTACTTCCCTAATACTAGAATCAGTCATTTCTCCATGGAGTCCTGGCTCCTGTTAACGGAGAATGAGGGGAGAACGGGGGAAAAGGTGCAGGGAATAAGAAGCATAAATGGTAGATAGAAAACAGACAGGGGGAGGTCAAGAATCGTATAGGAAATGGAGAAGCCAAAGAACTTATGTGTACGACCCATGGACATGAACTAAGGGAGGGGAGTGCTGGCGGGAGGGGGTGCAGGGTGGAGGGGAATAAAAGGGAGAAAAACAATGTGACGACTGTAATAGCATAATCAATGAACTATATTTTAAAAATAAAAATTAAAAAATAAAGAATTGTATTACAGACCGACATCTGGGCACTAGGTGTATTCATTGCCACTGGAATATCGTTGCTTCAAGACCATCTCAGCTGGTAGAATGAGGGAAATACGCGTGTTTTCTAAACCATGTCTGCACACCTATCTGTATATATTTCTATATGTAGCCACGCACAGGTGTGTGAATACTGAGCTCATGCTGATGTCTTCAACTTTAGTCTGCTGCCCTGTGGGTACTCCAGCCTCCTCCCCTTGCTTATCTGTGATTCCCACTCAGACAGTGAGAACCTAGCTCCCCACTGTCACCTTCCAGTGACTTCATTGTTCAGTTCCAGTATCTGAATTGTTCATCTGAACCCCGAAGGAAGCGATTTTATCACCTAGAGCGCAGTGCTTGCGTGCCATACCTTTTGCCTTCAGCCTTGCAGACTCTGAAGTCACACTGTCAGCCTCGTTCCACTGACAAGTGGAGCTCAGTCATCACCTTCAGGTCATTATCTTCCATTGAAAAAATGGATCAAAACACTGCAATAAATGACCTTTTAAGAACAATTGGGAAAATTGGAAAATAATTGGATATTAGTCATAATGAATCTAAATTAAATTTTCTGAGTGCGATTACTGTATAGCAGCTATTCGGGAGAATTCCTGTCCTTAAGAAATAAATACAAAAGCGTTAAGGTGGCTGCAACTAACTTGCAAATGGGTCAGGAAAAAAGCAGTGTCTATATAGCAAGAAAGATAAAGCAAGTGACCAAACATTAGCGAGTAATACACAAATCTCTTTGGCTTGAAGAAGAACAAATGCCAGATGCAGAGCTCAGCGTGCCTCCCAGCGCAGGCGTCTGGACATAATGTGGCCCGGGTGCCAGGAGCAGCCACGCTCCTTGGCGCATTGTGGAAAGCTTACAAAATCTGTTTTCTCTGAGTCTTGGTCACCTCGAAGTAGGGGAACCGATGTCTAACCATCTCTACAGCTGAACAGAAAAATCTTATGCTATATGCTCACAGCCTTCTTTGTTGGACGAGAGAAAAGTAGGGCACAGCTGAGAATCCTTTCTGAGACTGAAAATCAAAATCATGAATCTGCATCCAACTAGTGATTTACTTCCTCGCCCCATTCTCCCAGCCCTCCGGTTTTAGCCCCGCCGAGAAAAAACCCTGGAAGTCAGTGCTGCCATCCTCTCAACAGCATTGGACGCCGAACAAACAGAAAATAAGCTTTTCTTGGACACAGTAGAAAACTGAGGTTACAGGGCAAATCACCACCCCAATATCTGGACAGAGAATTACAGCCAGGATCCTGCTTCCCTAGAGCAGAGTCCCTGAAGCCACAAACTGACAGAGACTTTTCAGTGTTAACTTTGCTGAACCGCTGGAGGTTGAGTGTGGGCTAACTTGGGCGTGAGAAGCCCCCTGGATGGGCTACACGCTTGTGAGTTCTGACTCCAGGTGCCACCAGGTTCTTGCTGTGAAGGACGAACACACAAAAAGTCACCTCATGGCTCTGGCAGGAGGGGGAGTAAACAATACTGTGTGCACCAGGGAGCGTTCCCGTAACGGAGACCTACTGTCCAGTAGAAAAGACCATATCAGAGCCTTGACTCACCTGGGCAGAAGGTAGAAGGGCCACTGCCCAACTCCAGGCTTCTGTAGCCTTGCCGCCTCATAGAAGGAGGTGGGAGGTGAAGCCAAAAAACATATGTGTGGTCACAGCCCAGGGAGACAAGCCACTAAAAGACTGAGACCTAATCACAAGATTATCAAACATTTTCTCTCCCTTACTCCTCGCCGCCACATCAACAGGATTCCAGGATAGCGACAGTGGACTACACCTCAAAGAGCGGCAAGGCGCACACTCTGTCTGAGGAGTTCTTGGGGAAACCCAAAGACCCAGGCTTGTGAAACAGGAGTGGGAGGACGACACTGGAGGAACCGGAAGCCCCTGCATCCACAGGCGCATAAGACATGAAACACGCCCCCACTCGTGGCCAGGTCAGCACAGAACCTCACGTTGGGACTATTGACCTCTGTCTCTCTGATCTGACGTACCATGTACAACTTTCAATAAAAATTACAAGTCACATGAGAAGTCAAGAAAAATCACAGTTTGAAGAGAGAAAACAAGCTTCAGAGTCAGACTCAAATATGGCACAGATTTGGGGATTATCTGATGGGAAACTGAAAATGATCAGCAGGATACACACTTTGACCAAGTTCACATGGAATATTCACCAAGGTAGACCGCAGTAGAAATCATACAAAGTATGTTTCAGACCACAATAAAATTAAACTAGGAATCAATAATAAAACAATAGCACAATCTCCAAATATTTGGAGATGAAACAACACATTTCTAAATAACACATGGATCAGAGAAGTCTCAAGAGAAAGTTTAAAATATTTCAAAGTAAGTAAAGATGAAAATATAACATCAGAATTTGTGGGATGCAGCAAAAGCACTCGCAGAGGAAAGATCTAAAATCAATCATCTAAAGTTCCATTTTTTATAACTAGAGAAAGAATAGTAAATCAAGCCTAAAGCAAGAAGAAGAAAAAGAAATCATAAAATTAGAGCAGAGATCAGTGAAATTGTACGGAGAGGGAAAAATGGTTATTGGATTAACCAAGAAAAGCAAAACGAGAGAGACAAGAAGTTGCTAATGTCACATATCAGAGAGGGGTCATCATTATGGATGTCCTAGACATTAAAAGGATGATAAAGAAATCTTATGAACAACTCTGTGCCCACAAATAAGATGAAATAGACCAATTCTCTGACAAACTACTAAAACTCATGGAGAAATAATCTGAAAAGGTCTATATCTATCAAAGAAATTTGATAAATAATGTTACAAAAAATAAAGCACCAGGGCTATGTGTTTTCATGGTGAATTGTATTAAGCATTTAAGATTGAAGTAGTACCTACTTTTTACAATGTCTTTCAGAAAATAGAATCGGAGGGTCCACTAACGTGATGGTTCCTTTTGTCGAGTTGTTGGGTCAAAGACGAGTCTAGATATTGCTATGAAGGTATTATTTTTTTTAAAGATGTGGTTAACATTTAAATCAGTAGTCCTGGAGTAAAGCAGAGTACCCTCCATAAGGTGGGCAGACTTCATGCAGATCAATTGAAGACCTTAAGATTGTGGCTTCCCAAAAAACAAATTTAGCCTCGAGATTGCAACATAGAATCCTGAGTGTCCCACCTGCCTACCTTGCCCTGCAAATTTTGAACTCAAGATTGCAACATCACCTCTTATCTGAATTCCCAGCCTGCCGGTTTAGTTGGCCCTGCAGATTTTGACCTTGCCAGTCCCACACTTAAGTGAGCCACTTTCTTAATCTCAATCGCTCGCTCGCTCTCTTGCTTGCTCTCTCTCTCAATTCCAAACAATGATTGAAGTTTTAAAATCTAAAATACACTGCCATTTACAATGCCATAAAAATAAAATATTTATAAATTTAGCAAAGTAGGTATAGAATCTTTATGCAGAAAACTATAAAACTCTGCTAAGAGAAATAAAAGATCAAAAAAATGAAGAGACATCCTGTGTTCATGAATAGGAAGACTCAATATTTTTAAGACATCCATTCTTCCCAAGATTTCTTCTAAAGATTCAATGCAGTATTGATCAAAATCCGGGCAAGTTATTTTAAAGATATCGACAAACTCATTCTAAAGTTTACATTGAAAGGCAAAACACTCAGGATAGCCAAGACAATATTAAAAAAAAAAGAAGAAGAATTAAAAAACATTGGAGGACTCCTACTACATGATTTCAAGACTTTATAAAGCTACAGTCATCACACAAGATGGTCTTGGTGGGAAAGAAGGCGCAGAAATCAATGGAACTGGAGAGAGAGCCCTGAGATAGACCCACACAAATACAGTCAACCGATCTGTGGACCAGGAGCAATTCAACGGAGAAAGGATAGTCATTTTAACAAGTAGTGCTAGAACAATTGGATGTACAAATGAAAAAAAAATTTTCTAGACATAACCTTGCATCATTCACAAAAATTAACTCAAAATGGATTGTAGACCTAAATGCAAAATGTGAAACTATAAAACTTCTAGGAGAAAATGCCAGAGAAAAATCTGGGTGACCTTGGGTTTGATGATAAGGTTTTAGGTGCAACACAGAAAGCACAATCCATGGAAAAAATTGATAAATTAGACTTTATTAAAATCAAAACCACCCTGAGCTCATATGGCTTGGTGGGTTGAGTGCTGGCTTGTGAACCAAAGGGTCGCTGGTTCAATTCCCGGTCAGGGCACATGCCTGGGTTGTGGGTCAGGTCCCCATGAGGGCCATGTGAGAGGCAACCATACATTGCTGTTTCTCTCCCTCTCTGTCTCCCTCCCTTCCCCTCTCTCTAAATATAAATAAAATCTTTTTTAAAAAAGATAGTGACTTGCATTTAATTAGCATACGTTTTTAGTTTTCTTCAATCTTAACATAGTTACCCAAACCTTTTTTTTTCTTGTGGGGGGACACTTTTATGGCACTACTATTTTTTAAGAATTCAGGACATTTTTCTTTTCAGAGTGCTCCTAAGTTTGGATTTTTCTGATTGCTTTTTTTGCTTTAATTAAATATTTTATTCTATTACAGTTGTCCCATTTTTCCCCCTTTGCTCTCCTTCACCCAGTCCACCCCTCCACCCGTGCTCCCACACTGTTGTCCATGTCCGTGGGTCACTCATACATGTTCTTTGACTGGCCCCTTCCCCTTCTTTCCACCCTTATTCCCCTCTCCCCTCCCCTCCAGTCGCTGTCAGTCTGTTCCATGTTTCCATGCCTCTGATTCTGTTTTGCTCATTAGTCTATTTTGTTCATTAGATTCCTCTTACAGGTGAGATCATATGGTGTTTGTCTTTCACCGCCTGGCTTATTTCACTTAGATCCATCCTTTTGCAACAGCGTGGATGGATCTGATTGCTTTTTGATGATTTCTTCTGGTTAAACATCTCAGGCAGGAATGCTACATTGGTTCTGTTGTGTTCTTTTAAGGAATCACTGCAGGGAACACAAGATTTCAGTTTTCCCCTCCATGGTGACATTAAATTTGATCACCTGTTTAAGGTGGTGTGTATCAGATTTTTCCATTATAAAGGAATTATTTCAAATATGTAATTAATAAGTAATTGGTGGGAAAACATTTTGAGATGTTGTGAATCTTTCGTTCTTCAACATTTTTTTCCTCAATAGTTAAGTATCCACTGATCTGCTGTATTCATTGTTACTCTCTGGCTGTAGAATAGTAACAGTGGCGATTTTTCTGTCATTTCTTCTATGTTTGTTACTTGGCATTTCTCTATGGAATAGAGCTTCGTCATTCCCCTGTGTGTGTGACTTTAATGCCAGTATCCCTGTGTGTGATATGTGCATACGTGTGCATACACACTGGGCTTTGTAGGAATGCGAAGCTCCGCACCTGCACTTGCAGACAGTGTTAGCATTGACTCATGGGGCCTTGTAGGTGAAATCTATCCTAGTCTGTTCCTGTTGTTTTTGTTCTTATGCTCAAGTACACTCTACTTTGGTCAGTGGTATCCATTACAACCGGCTCTTTGTATCCTTTTGACATGCTCTTTGAACAAATTCTTATTTTCCCTTACAATGCGATGTTCCAGGTTTGCTTTGTTATTTCTATGTAGAAGACGGAGAATCAGCCATTTCTCGAAGAGCCCAGGTTCCTTTCAGTGGGAAATGGTGTGTAGCAAACACAGTCCAGGCACCGAGTGCGCCCACTGCTATTGGGGTGCCGTAGCTCCCAGCCCTGTCCCGTGAACACGGCCAGAACACATTTCTAAACTACAAGTTTATACTAATATCTATAATTCAGTCCAGCGCCACAGAATTCTTCCTCTTCTTTCTGCATCCAGTATTTGTATTTGTCTTCTCCCATAGTGAGCACCGATACTACATCAGTAGGCATAGATCAAACTCTGGTTCCCAGCGCCATCATAGTTGCTCATTTGCTCAAATCTACAATGTACATATTAGTAGCTTGAGTTCCTGAAGGAAATTCATGCATCCCACCATGGGATTCGTAGCTCTAATGTTTCACGTCTAAGGAAGCAAAGACTCTTCGTGGAACATAGGCCGGCAAGCAGGACCCACGTGTGTGACAGCGGAATTTCCTGTGGGTAAATCAGGATGGCATATTTCTTAGATTTAAAAACTTGCTCTTGCTAAAACCTCTCTCTCCCTGAATCGAAAGAACTTATGCTAATGCATGCCTAGCTCCCTCAGACCTGAGTTCAACCCAAGCCTATTGTCTTTCCATTTGCATATCTATCCTCTTGATGAGCTATCTTGGGCATCTACCACCTAATGTAATCCAGAACCAGGCATAGTTAATAAAGACCATTCAGATGTAAAGTGCCAAGAAACAGCAATAAAAGGCCAGGTCCTCGTGCCGCTCGGGGCCTCTACAAGATGATAATGGAGGGGACACATGGTCCCGGAATTCCTAGTCCAGTGTATTACTTGTAAAATTATTTACAGGCTGCCATGGCATACGAATCATGCTGGTCAGAATTCGCGACAAGTTCCTACATCAATACCACCATCAAAAACAAAACTCCTAAACAAACTTTAAGATTTCTTTGCTATTATTTTTGTCTTTAGAAAAATATCTCAACGCAAGTATCTAGAGTAATATATTTAAAAGTTACTTGACAAATTCCATTTTTATTTGGTGTGATTTTGATATCTATATATTAAGATTATTTGTGTTTAAATCTAATTTTATCTTCCTACTATATCAACTTATTTTGATTGTTTCAACATGTAAAACATTAACATAGAATCAAAAGCAAAACTATATAAATTAGGTGCTATTTCTTTGGAACAGAATTTAAAGAGTGTCCCTCAGGAGTTATGACGTGCGACAGCCCTGGGGGCTTGAGTTCAGAGAGGGAGAGGCCTGCTGGGTGGGTGACATTTGTCACGAGAGGGAGAGGCACCGTTACAGATGGGGGAGTTGGGAGCGTTTGGACAGCACCAGCAGTAAAGGTCTGTTTGGGAGCAATCGGCTGGACTCAACTCCATTGAACTCACAGTTCTCTGGCACAAACTGTATACCAGGTTCTGCAGAATACACAGAGAGCAGACACTCAGCGAGTATCTGCCACCCGCCACAGACTGTCGTTTCGTCGTTTTAATGTTAACACATTTGTGGTTGGGCAACATTAATACTCCCATTACCTAGAAAGGGAAACCGAGATTCCGGGTATTTCCAGTATGTCAGAGCAACCTGCTTTCAAATAGTAGGTCAGCTCCTCACTGGCTGTGTAACCTTGGGGAGTTTACGTAACCTGAGACTCAGTCTCCTCGTCTGTAAAAAGGGGAGGATGACAGAGGCCTCGACAAGACAGCCCTGCGCAGCCCGATGCCATCAGCATCTGTTGCATCTGGGAACGCTTTAGAAATGCATGTTCTCGGGCTCCACCTCAGATCCAGAACCTCCGAGTTGGGGCCCAGAAATCCGTGTTGTAACGAGCCTTCCAGGAGATCCTGAAGCATGGAGGAGGCGGGAGCAGCAGGGAAGAGGTGAAGAGTGTGGATTCGGGGGCCTGACTCCCCGGGTTTGAGTCCTGGTCAAGCCCTGCCTTTGGCTCTGTGACTTCATCTGAGTCCAGTTTCGGTCCTTTGTAAAATGGGGATGATAATAGTACTAAGTTCATCGAGGTTGTTAGGAGAACTTAATGTGCATAAAACACAATGGTGCCTGACACATAGGGAGCTGGAGTGAGTACTTTATAGCTCTTTGTTAAACAGAATAAAAATAAGGGTTTGGGAGAAAATTTAGATAACATATGCAAATTGTTCTTGGCCCATGGTGTGTGCTCAGCAAATGTTAACAATTATTATCATTAGTAACAATACCATGACAGCCTGTTCTGAAGTCCCAGAGCCAGTAAGGGACAGTGCTGGAACCAGGGTGGGCTGTGTCCACTTCCCACACCCATTCCTTCCCCTGCATTGCATGGAATCCCGCGCGGACAGAGTCTCTGCTGTCAGGGGGAGGTCACCGTGACAAGTCCACAGGTGGGCACCGCACCAGGAGGAGCTGCGGACGGACGGGTGCTAGCAGAGCTGCACGCAAGTGACGGCCCCAGCGGGACCACGTCAGTCCTGGGGAAGCGGTGGCGGGAAGAAGCCAGTGACCTGCTGGGGCAGAATTGAAGGGGACACATCATTTCAGCTGGAAACACTGAAAACATTATTTCAAAATTGCCGAGCAAATTCAATGGCTGGCATTGCTGTGCTAATGTGTTAATAATAATTCTGCAGTTAGAGACAAGCCTGGGTTGTTTGCATTCAAGGCCACTTAAAATTTTAAAGAGTCACTTTATGGAAACTGTTAATTAGCTCTGGATTGTAACTAACATTCTCTTTAAAACTGTTGTGGGTGTTTCACTAGGTCTGAGTTGCAATGGGTGGAAATTAGAACTAGATTTTACTCCTCGCTCTGCCTTCGGGTCCAAGCAGTTTATTTTTCTGAGCCTCAGCTTTGCCCCGTGGAGCCTGGCATTGTGCCCACCAGAGACCAGGCCTGCGTGTCCCCGTGTCCTCCTTGTGAAAGGAGAAGGGTAGCAGGACAGTCTGATTCCCGACCGAAGCCGCCACCTCTCTCCTCCTTCCGCCCACATTCCTCCTCCTGAAGCCCAGATGTGCTGCCTCCGCCTTCAGGGCAGTCTCCTGAGTACCGCTGCATAGTCCAGCTTCTTGTTGTCCCTTTGTCCCTCTTCTAAAACCCTCCTCAGAGGCACAGGCCAGCTCTGTTCACCCTTCTCTTTTGCAGCCTGGTGCGGTGGGGCCGATGTGAATAGAGTCTTAGTGGACTTAGTTTTGAAAACCGGCTTTGCCACATGCAAACTGTGCCTGGGGCTTATTCATCTCAGACTCAGTTTTCTCATCTGTAAACTGGGGATAGAATACCTACCAATGTTACTGTGAGGATTGAAGATAACCCCGTGGTTGGCCCAGACTCATTATTCAGGGAGCAATTGTGATCACCCTCCAGTCACTTCCAGCCATCCAACGTTCAGTTCTGTCCAGCTGCTGTCCTTCTTGAATTACTTCATGGTGTCTTCCCTTCAACCCCCGAGAGAAAGGACCTGGGTGCCTTCTTTGAAGTCCCTCTTACCCCGTTCCCTCCTTGGTAATCACACTTCCTGTTGACTGGAAGACCCACAGCACTTGAGCACCCTTTTTATGGTGGAATGGGGTTATTGCAAGGCGCCCAGGCTCATGGTGGAGGAGTATAAAAAGCAGAAAGAAAAATAACCAAGCCTGAGGTCCGGACCATCAAGAACCATGCCGACTCTGGCAGTGCAGAAGCCCGGGTAGGAGGACACACGTCCTGTGGAGGGCTGTTATTTGAGGGCCAGTGCAGAAGCCCGGGCTGGGCACACGTCCTGTGGAGGGCTGTTATTTGAGGGCCAGGGAGTTGGGATTCAGAGGGCGGATGTGAGTCACCCGCACCTACGACTGAGCGGCTGGGAACAGAGAGCCAAGCAAAGACATAAGGACGTGGAAATCACCAGTGGGCAGTGGTGTGGCTTCAGGCAGCTGTCCTGAGGGGGTCCCAGGGCTTCTGCTGGCAGAATAGAACAACACCAGGAGACCAGGGTGGGGGCCATGGTGGTCCTTGGGTTTCTCCCCCAGGGTGGGTCACCTCCCGGTGCCTTCTTTTTGGCCCAGCGCCTCCTCCTAATGCGGGACCAAGAGCTCTGATTTGTTAGATGGTGACACGCAGGTCCCCGCCCTGTGCCTGACCGCCGCGGGGAAGTTACGTAGAACGGGAAGAGAATGTGGTCTTTGGAATGTCTGGACCTGAGTGCGAATTCAGGCTCCAGCATCTCACAGCCTAGTTACACTGGCCACGTCACTTCATGTCTTTGCCTCAGTATTTTATCTGTGAAATGGGGAAAATGAGGCCTGCCTTTCAGTGGGGAGGCGTGTGGTGAATCGCCTATCCAAACGAGTGATGGCTCCTTGGGGCGCAGTCACGTTGGTAGCCCTGATGCGGTCTTGGCCCAGAAGATTCCGTGCATTGTTCAGGGGATGACAAACTAACTCCAAATGACTGAGGCTCTTATTTTCAGCTAAATTAGTCCAACCATCTTTAGCTAATTCAATCAGTTCTCATTTGCCAATGGATAAATTGTCCTCATCATAGGGTTAACCATGCAGCTAATACGGTTTTCAGATAGATTGATTAACAAAGCCATAAATGAGGCTCAATCAGCGAGATAAATCCAGAAGTCTGTGAGATCAACCAGCAGTCCAGAGGTGACCATTGGCAATGTTCGTTACCCAATTTATTTAGTGATATTTCAACAGATAATTATTGGGTGTCTCCTTTCTGCATGCCAGGACTAGGACTGTCTCCTTTGTCAAAGGCAGACACCCAGAGAGTGCCAGCTCCGCCACGGCAGCCTAGGTATACAGCGTAGTTAGGGGGACGGGTCTGTGTGGTCGGAGCGAGAGCAGGGAGTTTATGGCAAGTGAAGGGAAGGGATTGGAAGACAAACTCAGGAAGCCACAGGGAGTCAACCAAAAGGTCCAGAGGTAGTTCCCACCTACCAGAGGTGCAGAGCCGAGCAGAAATGGGGAAACAGGGATCCAAGAGCATCGGGCCAAGACCAGAATCTGTACTTGTGGTTGGTGGGTGGGTGGGTGGGCAAGGGCCACGATGGGAAGGCAGAAAAGTGAACACGCAGACGACTTTTATGGCCAGCTGGGGATAGGCTGGCCATGCGCGCGTGGGTGAGTCTGTGTGATTTATAGGGACTGAAGACACCACTGACTTGTACGAATCAACATAAAGTGCTGCGTTCCCCCGTCAAATATGAGCTGTTGGCTTTGTCGGTCTGGCCTTCCGCTGAGAGTCAGTGACACACACAAGTGAGTGTGTGTGTGTTTTCCTTGCTTTTGACTGCAGTCTCAGCACTGAGCCCGCGTCATCTACATTCACTGCGCACCATATTTCCTGAGCAGGGCCATTTCGCACGCTTGCTCAGCTGGCCGAGGTGGGGCTCCCCGGCACTGGGTGTGTGCCTTGTCCGGTTTGCACAAAAGCACTGGGACTAGGTTAGCAGAAGCATCCACTCAGTGTTCATTTTATTGTCCAGTTTAACTCAGGCTTATACCTTTTGCCTAAGAAAAGCATTCATTCTATCTTCACGCAAATCCCCATTACCTGTGTTCCCTCTGGCAGCTATGCTGGAAGCAGAGATGGACTGGAAGACTGTGTCTTCCCTGGACAGTTTAAACAGAGCCTTGATGCACTCCATGCGGACATAGCTCAGGCAGGAAGCATCCGAACCTTCTTGCATTTTCCTCCCTCTTGTGCAATCAGTTGCCATTGTCCCATTTCAGCCCTCTGGTGGGTCTACTCCAAGCGTCAGCTAATGGAGCCTATCTCACCTACACAGGGTCTTCCCAGCTTGGGCTCTTTGTCCTGTTGCAGAGGGCTGCCCACTATTTAAAGGAAATAGTGCATTGCATGATTGTCAAATTGTTCTGCATTCAGTTCTGGAAAACAAGGTCCCAGAAAAGCTGTCGGTTTAGGGACGTCCCGGTAGAAATTCCGGGGGAAATAGAAGTATTCTCCAGGAACACGTGTCAGGATCCAGCTCCCCCTGAGTGTGCTCTGAACTTCGTTTGGGCACGAGCTGCTTTCAGTTGGCTCAGTGTGGATGGATAACCAGGGACTCTACCCCACCACTGAAGCGCTGACTTAGAAATGTACCTCGGACACGTTGCAGTGCGCTGCCAGACCACCGCAGGGAAGTGAGTCATAATTCATTTTTTTTTTGCTTGCGGAGGGTCTTACCTTCAATTTGTAAAAAATGCAACGTCTGTGAAGCGCAATAGAGCAAAGTGCAATAAGACCAGCCATGCCTGTACTCGGGGAGCTGGGGGGCCCTAGGAAAAGTTTAGAGAGGGAAGGCCTAGAACACTTAATTCTTTACACTCTCTTTGAGCTTCTCTTTCTTTATGTAAAAGAAGAGAACTCCACTTCCTAAGTCCCATTTTAGAAATGCCTCCTATAAAAGAAAACTTTTCTAATACCACATCAGTTTCCCAACTAATCATATTTATATCTGAGCCAAAGTGAAGATGTCGGGGTAGGGCGTAGGTAGAAGAGATTGTTACTTCACGGGAAAGCGGTGTCTTCCTTCTCTGGCTTCAGCTCCGAAGGTCACACACGCCCCAGAGAAGCTCCCCTAGAGGAGAGCTGTTCTGTGCACCCCTCACAGGAGCTAGGAATCAGCCATGGAGTCAGTGCCCCCGTTTAATGTTCTCAACTGAGAATGAACTTGCTCTTCGAGGTCAGCTGCTATGGAGAGCTTGAGGAGTAGAGAAACTCGCAGTGGAGTGTTTTTTTCTGGTTCTAAGTAGCGGCTGGCCTGCACCCTCACCCCTGACTTAGGGGCAGGAAGGAGGCCGTTCCCCGCACAGCGCGTCTGTGGCTTTCTCTTCTCGTGAATTATTTAAGCCGGCCCCCTGGCTGTTCGCGCAGGGGCTGGAACCCACTCCAACAGCGCTGTTCCTCAGCTCATTTACTTCTAATCTAAATTCTTAGAATGTATTTTTAGAACAAGTATGCTTAGAAGTAGGTTTTTGACATTTTCGAACATTAGAATTTGGGGCGTTTTTTTTTTTTTCTGTATCAAATGCATAAGGCAGAATGTACACTTCATTTCAAGAAGACTCATTAAAAATTCCATCCTGATACATAATTATTAAGAGTCAAAGTGGTCGTGATTAGTCAGGCCTCACAATTAAAATCCTCTGTTTGATGAACTTTTGAAATAAAATGCCATTATCATCTAAATCCTCAATCACCCATGATAATGAAGCTCTCAATTAATTCTTTTGTCCTTCACAGAAAAGATTAATAATGCTTATGTTTTTTTAAGGATCAACATCTGGAAGAAGCATCCCATATAAGCCATATGTAACTAATCTCTTCCAAAGGGAGCAAGACACATTTAGGCATATGTCTTATGGACAGCTAATATTTTTCTACCATAATTTTTCATGCTAATTATCTTTCTTGAATTGATTATGTTTGTAGTAAATTATTATCTTTATGATTATTGCTAGTTTCTGGAAAATTTTTGAGCAATAAACCGTGGCTAGTCTGAGTGACCTTGCACGGAGTTACCATTCCCAGATAAGTGCCACTTGCAAGCTTCTTCTGGCCCAGCTGCTGCCTGAGAAGCCTCGAGCACCACAGCTGCGTCTACAAGTATTAAGAATGCACTGGAACCCATTGGATAAGTCCTCCTGTTTATGTGGAGTGTCATGCTGGGCATTGCCACGACTTTACCGTAGGGGGCAGTTGCGACAACAGGGACGGCCTTTACTTGTTGCCAGGCCAGATGGACACTCCCTCTGCGGACAGGACCCGCGGCTGAAAGGGCAGTAGCCTAAGGTGGCATTTGATCATCTCCCTACAGAGACCATCCCGGTGGTCACAGGGCCTCATGATTGAGATTTTCCATTGGAATTTAGTTTTTTTATCTTGTTTTATTTTTGGTGGCACAAGTAACTGTGGACTAGGTGCTGAAGCTGTCTTAATCCATGATAGACTATTAAGAGTGTGTGACTACTGATAAGAAGTGAGATTCACAAAGCTAATGGAATCTGTCGATTACCTTCGCATGCGGACCCTTGCGGGAGGCTTCTTAGGGGGCTACTCGGCAGCCCTTATGTTCTTGCTGGGGAAACGACTCATGAGGTAATCAAGTACAAATGGGGTGTAAGCTCGATGTCTATACCCTAAGTGAGCCTCGGATGGCAGTACCTCTGAGGTCTCCCTTTTATCCCTGATACACGACCGGCAAGTGACATTCAACAAATACGTGAGCCGCTTGTTGTGCTAAGCCCTGCAGAACACAGTTGTGAATCATCACCCACTTCCCCTGAGCAGTCTTCTGAGGGACATCCAATGGGCGATGGCAAACAGGTAATGACAATACGGGGTTACGGGGTGGCTGTCATGGGGCAGGGACACTGAAATGCACCATCACAGAGAGGTGCACCTGGCCCGGTGGGGGTGTGGGATGGCTGCGCGATACAGGAGCCATCAGGTTCTGAATGACGGCCAGGAGGCCAGTGAATTCTAAGGGAGCTGGGCAAGGGCTGGGAAGGCTCCTAGCATCTGTTCTAGAGTCTGGACGGTGGGCACCCATGAGTTCTGAAGGCCAAGAGGAGGAAAGCAGACTTTGAGAACAATGGTGGCAGTTGGTTCAGAAGGGCTGGAAGGGACGTGCAGACAGGAAGCTGAGCCCATAGGGGTAGAAATGCGGCTGCTACAGTGGAGGTATCGGGCAGTGCGGGGAGTGTGTGATCAGGTGTGCATTCCAGAAGCCACGCTGTGTTAGTAACTCGGACTGTGATGGAAGGAGGGTGGCACATAGAGATGCTGGGAGCACCATCTAAGACTAAGAATGGGCCCCACTTTTCCATGTTCCCTGCACATAAAAGCCATTTGGGGAGCCATGGCAACAATTCAAGAGTACTTTCAGTCATTCTGGAGCAGTACTGTAATCTGCTTCATATGAGGAGAATGCTGTTCGCCATCGCTGTGAAATGCTCAATTGGTAGTTCTCTAGGAGAAACTACTCAGCTTTCTAAAATTTAAATACCCACAGA
>PVJI01012975.1:37673-49475 GCA_004026765.1 Micronycteris hirsuta | reverse complement strand
GATGCTCAACATCATTAGCCATCAGAGAGATGCAAATTAAAACCACAATGAGATACCACCTCACACCAGTCAGAATGGCCATCATCAACAAAGCAACAGATAACTGTTGGAGGGGTTGTGGAGAAAAGGGAACCCTACTGCACTGTTGGTGGGAATGCAGACTGGTACAGCCACTGTGGAAAACAGTATGGAACTTCCTCAGAAAAATGAAAATGGAACTGCCTTTAGACCCAGCAATTCCACTACTGGGATTATACCCTAAGAAACCTGAAAAACCAATTCAAAAGAACCTATGCACTCCAATGTTCATAGCAGCACAATTCACAATAGCCAAGTGCTGGAAACAACCTAAGTGCCCATCTACAAATGAATGGATCAAGAGACTATGGTATATCTACACAATGGAATTCTACACAGCAGAAAGGAAGAAGGAGCTTATACCCTTTGCAACAGCATGGATGGAACTGGAGAGCATTATGCTAAATGAAGTAAGCCAGGCGGTGAGGGACAAATACCATATGATCTCACCTTTAACTGGATCATAATCAACAAAAGCAGAAAGCAAGCAAAACATAACCAGAGACATTGAAATTAAGAACAGTGTAACAATAGCCAGGGGGGAGGGGACAATGGGGAGAAGGGTTTTCAGGAATCACGGTAGAGGACACATGGACAGAACTAAGAGGGAGGAGGGAGGCTGGGGAGGGAGGTGGGGTTGAGGGGGAGGGGAGGAGGGGAGGGGAGACGTTGCAGATAACTATAATTGAACAACAATAAAGTAATTATTCAAAAAAAATAAAAGAAAAAGAAAAAGAAAAAAATAGCTAAGATAATGGAGAAAACCAAGCGGATTTGTCTCAGCACATTTTAGATCATGCATTTTAATTTCTCCCTTTGGATACCCCTCTGATGTGGAGTCTGGTGTAAGTCAACGTGAGGTACTGTTCACATCTGGCCCTCAGCTGTCGTCTCAGAGCTACAGGTGACTATAGTTTATGGCTGATTCTTCTGGGCTTGGCTGCCTTAAGGGTGGGCCAAGCTGCTCTGCAAAGCTAGCTTTCATCAGTACTGGGTCCAGGGGTGTGTCAGCAAAAGTCCCAAGTCACCACAGGATCCACCTCTGTCTGTGTCTGTCTGCTGGCCTGCTGTCAATCTTAGACTAGGCACAGACTTGGCTATTTCTGAGAGGAACCCTGGTAGCCACAGAAGTCAGTGATTCCTGGAAATCCCATGGCAGGTGCCTTTCAGACTTCAGGAAAGGTGGTGGGTATTTTCCCACTCCCCTAGGCCACTAGTCTGAGTCTGTCTGGGATTATTTCCCTGTATTCGGCATGGTGGGGCCCACATACTGGGATTTCTGGATGCCAGGTGGTTGTTCCTACAGCTCTCCCATTAAGGGGAAGCGCTAGTCTGTTTCCCAAGATAGTGTATGGATTGACTGTTCCCCTACCACCATTCTCTGATGACCCTTGAGCCTATTTATGTTGCTATCTCCTCAACAAAGGTTAAGATGCAGGATAGGAGAAAAGAAAGAAAAATAAACCCAAACAAAACAGAACACCAAGACAGAGCACAACTGAAAAAAAAAGAAAAAGAAAAAGAAGTTTTTGAGTGGGGCAAACAGGAATTTAGAGGTTGTGGTGAGGGGATTTCCAAAGGGTGAAGGGAGCAGTATTGCATAGGTTAAGGTCATTGATTTTACCCTGGGAGGGGTAGCTCTTCTCAAGAAAGATGGTTGCTGTGGAACGCAGGTATATTCAGGCCCCGAAAATCTCACACCTGCTCCCCAAAGACTCTCTCCAGTGTGTCCCACTCCAGACTGGTCTCATGTGACTCCAGTTAATACCATCCTTCCTTTGTGGGGTCCAAGGTCAGTATGTTTACGTATGTTCTCTATTCCCACTTTGCTGAGGTTTTTATAATAAATGTATGCTGGATTTTATCAAATGTCTTCTCTGCATCTATTGATACGATCATGTGGTTTTTATCCTTAATTTCATTTATGTGGTGAATCACATTTACTAATTTGTAAATGTACCAACCTTACCTTCCTGGAATAAATCCCACTTGGTCATGGTGTATGATCTTTTTGATATATTGCTGTATTTGGTTTGCTAATATTTTGTTAAGGACTTTAACATCCATGTTCATCAGGGATATTGGCTTGTAATTTCCTTTTTTTGTAGTGTCTTTATCTGGTTTTGGAATTAGGATAATGCTGGCCTCATAAAATGAGCTTGGGAACCTTCCTTCTTGAATGTTTTGAAATAGTTTGAGAAGGAGAGGTGTTAGTTCTTTGCAGAACGTTTGGTAAAATTCATTTGCGAAGCCCTACCTTGTCAGGGCTTTTGTTTGTTGGGAGTATTTTGATTAATGCCTCAGTTTTGCTGGGTGTAATCTGTCTTTTCAGGTTTTCTATTTCTGATTTAGTTTTGGAAGATTGTATGTTTCTACGAATGTATCCATTTCATCCAGTTGTCCAATCTGTTGGCATATAGTTGTTCATAATATTTTCTTACTGTCCTTTGTATTACTTTGGTGTCAGTTGTTATTTCTCCTCTTTCATTTCTGGTTTTATTTACTTGGGTCCTTTCTATTTTTTTCTTGATGAGTCTGATTAAAGGTTTGTCAATCTTGTTTGTCTTTTCAAAGAACCAGTTCAGGGATCCATTGATCTTTTGTATCATTTTTTTAAGACTCTATTTTGTGCCCTGGCTGGTGTAGCTCAGTGGATTGAGTGCGGGCTGGGAACCAGAGGGTCCCGGTTCAATTCCCCGTCAGGGCACATTCCTGGGTTGCAGGCCGGGTCCCCAGTGAGGGCCATGTGAGAGGCAACCACACATTGCTGTTTCTCTCCCTCTCTGTCTCCCTCCCTTCCCCTCTCTCTAAAATAAACAAATAAAATTAAAAAAAAAAAAAAGACTCTATTTTGTCTATTTCTGCTCCTATCTTTATTTTTGCCTTCCTTCTATTCACTTTGGACTTTATTTTTTGTTCCTTTTCAAGTTCCTTAAAATGTAAAGTTAGATTATTAATTTGAGCTTTTTCTTGTTTTTTTGAGATAGGCCTGTAATGCTATGAATTCCCCTCTTTGGATTGCTTTCCCCAAGTCCCACAGATTTTGGATTGTTGTTTCTCATTTTCATTTGTTTCAATGTATATTTTGATTTCTCCCTTGAGCTCATTGTTGATCCATTAATTATTTAATGGCATGTTATTTAGCTTCTATGTCTTTGTGTGTTTCTGTGTTCTTTTGTGATTAATTTCTTCTTTCATAGTATTGATGTCAGAGAAAATGCTTGATATGATCTAAATCTTCTTAAATTTACTGAGACTTGTTTTGTGTCATTACATGTGATCTACCCTAGAAAACATTCCCTGTGCACTTGAAAATTATGTATATTCTGCTCTTTTTGGATGAATTGCTCTGATATACAAATTAAATCCATTTGACCTAGTGTGTCATTTAAGGTTGCTGTGTCCTCGTTGAATTTCTATCCATTCAAGTCAATGGGGTGTTAAAATCCCTGACTGTGACTGTATTCATGTCAGTCTCTCTCTTTATGTCCATCAAGATTTGCTTTACATATTTAGGTGCTCCTATGTTGGGTGTGTAAATGTTTACTAGGGTTATATCCTCTTGTTGGATTGTTCTCTTTGCCATTATGCAGTGTCCTTTTGTGTCTCTTATTATAGCCTTGATTTTAAAGTCTACTTTGTTGGAAGTAAGTATTGTTATGCCAGCTTTTTTTCCCTTTTAAGTTGCATGAAATATCTTTTTCCATTCCTATACTTTTAGTCTGTGTGTATCTTTTAATCTGAAGTGGGTCTCTTGGAGGCAGTACATATATGGGTCTTGTTTTCTTATCCATTCAGCTATCCTATGTTTTTTGATTGGAACATTTATGACATTTACATTTAAGGTGATTATTGATAGATATGTATTTAGTGCCATTTATTGTTAGAGTATTTTTCTTTTTTTCTTTCTCCTTTTCTTCTTCTTAAAGCAAGCTATTTAACATTTGTTGCATTTTTTTTTTAATCAGACTCCTTTAGATTTTTCTTGTCTAGGCAGCTCCTTATTTCTCCTTCAATTTTAAATGATAGCCTTGGTAAAGTAACCTTGGTTGTAGGTTGTTGCTTTTCATCTTGAATATTTCATGCCAATCCTTACTAGCCTGAAATGTTTCTGTTGAGAAATTAGATGACAGTCTAATTGGAGCTCCCTTATAGGTAACTACCTGCTTTTCTTTTGTAGCTTTTAAGACTCTCCCCTTATCTTTAAGTTTTGCCATTTTAATTATGATGTGTCTTGGTGTAGGCCTCTTAGGGTTCAACTTGTTTCAGATCCTTTGAGATTCAAGGATTTGTGTGTCTTTTTCTTTCACCAGACTAGGGAAGTTTTCAGTCATTATTTCTTCAAATAGGTTCTTGATTCTTTGCTCACTCTCTTTTGCTTCTGGTATACTCATGATGTGGATGTCATTATGTTTTATGTTGTTTCAAAGTTTTCTTAAGGTTGCCTCATTCTTTTTAATTCTTTTTTCTCTTTTCTTTGCTGCTTGGATGTTTTTTTCTACCTTTACTTCCTAATTATTCATTTGATCCTCTGCTTCATCTAACCTACTGTTTATTCCTCCCAGTGTCTTATTTATTTCAGATATTGCATTTTTTATTTCTGACTGGTCCTTTTTATTGTTTCTATGTCTTTTTTCATGCTGTTGAGTATTCTTATAATAATTACTCTAAACGCTATATTTGATCAATTGTTTGCTTCTCTTTCATTTAGTTCTTCTGGATGATTCCCTTGTTCTTTAACTTGGGGCTTGTTTCTTTATCATCCCATTTGGCTGCATATTTTGCTTACTTCTACATGTTAGGTAGATCTGAAAAGACTCTGGTGCAAACCTATGACAGATGCTGCCTGTGACTGGCCCTGGGCAACCTGTTTGGATCTATTAGTGATTCACAGCTTATGGATCCTTCTTCTGGGCCTGTTTGCATGTAGAAAGAACCAAGCTGCACAACAAAGATGTCTTTTACCAGCACTGGGCTCTGGGGAGGGTCAGTTAAAGTCTCAGAGTTCCCAAAGATGCACCTTAGTTGTTGAACTTAATCACTGAGATAACCTTCAACTGCACTTCTCAGCAGCCTTGCTTAAGCTCCACAGGGTAGGGCAGAATAATTCCTGTGGGTGATGCTATTGCTTCCTCCCAGGCTCTTGCCACTTGGTGGTAGTGCTCTGCCTGAGAAATATGGACCCTGAAGAATGGGGGATGACTCAGCATGGGGATCCCGGCAGCTGTTTCTTCAGTTCTCTCTACAAAGCCACCAGCCCCAGTCTCTCTACATGCACCTCTAGTCATGTCTTCCCTCCCTTTGCCAGAATCCAGGGTAGGTGGCCACCAATGAAATTTTGTGTATTGGCCCTTCAAAAGGCTATCGGAGTCTCCAGCTGTCTTTCCTTAGTGGACAGAAACCCCACTGCTTTTCACAGATGGATGTTATCTGTGTTCCTTTCCTGGCTCTAGTGCTGTAGGCTGGGGAGCCCAGCTTGGGGTTTAGACCCCACATTTCTCAGGGGGACCCCCCCGCAGTGACTGATATATCCCTCTGGAACTTCAGCTGCCACCCATGGGAGCAAGCTAGCCCTCTCACACCTCCTCTGCACTCCCTATCAGTCACGTTGTACAGAAGTGGTTTCTTCTGTCTGTCCTTGGTTATAAGGCTTCTTTCTAGCCAGTGTTCAGTTGATTACTCAGGATGATTTCTCTACAATTTAGTTGTAATTCCAGTTCTGTCCTGGGAGGAGGTTTGTGCAGCTTCCACTTATTCCTCTGACATCTTGGCTCTCTACTAACTACTTTTTAAAGATTAAAGTGCATTTTCACCTTCCTTATGGAGTATAGTCATTTCTTTTTATTTAGCAGGATTATGTGGCACAATAATATTCATACTCCTGACATTATCACATCTGTTACAGACAATATCTCCTGAAGGCAGAGTATCATTATCCTCCCCTTACAGAGGAAAGATGTGAGGCTCAGAGTGGTTAAATAACTTGCCTGAAGTCACTCAGTTGAGGGTGAAGCAGAATCTGAGCCTCATCCATATGACCCCAAAGCTCATTCTATATCTTTTCCTGTGTCATTCTTTCCAGGGTGCTCTCTTATTCATGGACTTTGTCTCCTTTTGGAGGGGACACCACCCCAGATTCTTCACAGGGAGCACACGTGGCCTGATAGTTTTCTTGCAGGGAGTTTTTCAGGTTCAGTGACTTCCCTAGGAATAAGTGGGAGTGTGAATCTAAAGCAGTGGTTCTCAACCAGGGCTGAGTTTGCTCCCCTGGGGATATCTGGTAATGTCCAGAGACACTTCTGGTTGTAATGACTGGTAAGTCTGTGTGTGTGTGTGTGTGTGTGTGTGCACGCGCTATTGCCATCTGGTGTGTAGAAGTCAGGGATGCTACTAATCATTGTACATGCACAGGACAGACCCCCGATAACAAAGAATTATCTGGCCCAAGAAGTCAAAAATACTGAGGTTGAGGAACCCTGATCAAGAGATATTTCTTGCCTTGCCTGACCTATATGCAGGCTCTTTGTGGCCGTGTCTCTCCTCTGTCTGTAGAGCATTTGGGCAGCACCCAGGGAACTGTTCCCATATTCCAGCTCCAGGAACTTTGCTTCCTGAGAAGTCAATGAAGACAGAGACAAAGATGAATGATAATATGGATGGAGAATTTTCGAAGTAGAAATCCAGGACTCAGTGGGGCCCTTTCAGACTGATTCACTACTGACCCACTTCTTCCTGTTGTCTTGAAAAGCACAGATATAAACCACATTGATTGGTATGGAACTGGGTTAAATTTGAGGAAGAAAGGGATCATTTTTTATGGACAGCTCTTGGGGTCAATACTAGCTCAGAATTTCTGCCAACTTGGAGATATATAAGTAAAATTGCTAAGAAATAAAACTTGGCACTCCACAGTTAATCATTGTGTAAAGTCTGGGGAGGTTCTCTTTGTCTGGTATTCTTGGAATCTGTCCCCACATTTTGATGCACCAATCATTTATTAAACTGGTGTTAATCCAACTCTATGTGCCAGGCATTATGTTTAGTGCTTTATGAATATAATCTTAATTCATCTGAATGCCAACCGATGAAGTAGGTAACATCATTACCTTTATTTTACAGATGGGGAGACTGAGCCTTAGAGCAGAAAAGCATTTTCTCCAAGGTCACCAGGTAATAAGATGCAGAGCTGAGTTTGGAACTTGGTTCTGATTAATTCCAGTGACTAAGTTCTTAACTGGCTGCCTAAGGGCTAAATCTAGCATTTGGATATGTTTGTTTGACTCATATAATGTTTTTTTAAATTTTGCTAATAGTTAAAAAGTCAATATTTTACAAAAACCTAGATCTCTTAACTCACTCTAATAAATAAGAATATCTGGTAATGCTGTACATTTCCACCTTGCAACAATCACTGACACCAAGCAGTGGCTGCCTTTTATTAAATAACTATTTATTTATTTTTAAAGATAGGGGAAGGGAGAGAGGGAGAAGGAGAGGGAGAGAAACATTAATTGGTTGCCTCTCTTACGTGTCCCAGCTTGGGACTGGACTGCAACCCAGGTCTGTGCCCTGACCAGGAATCAAACCAGTGACCTTTTGCTTTGTGGGAAGATGTCCAACCATCTGAACCACAACAGTCAGGGCAATAGCTGCCTTTTAAAGATATTGCTATCACCCATTTATGTGATCTGATTGGCACCTGTGGGTACCTCAGATTTTTGACCTTTGGTCAAAACAATTCTGGCATGTAAGGAATGAGAGAAGAGAGGACAATTCCCTCATGTGTTATGAACACCAGTCCCTTCAAATCTTATATTTGTGGGCACATTGACTCAATCTGACCTTGAACTTGACCAGCTCCTCTTTGGGTCACAAGGATGGGAGATTTCTCTGCCCATCACTGTGACTCAAAGTGTATAGGGAAGGCAGAAATCAGGATCTCCTTAGAAGCCAGTGAAAAGGCACAGGTATTCTTCCTAAATCTTCTCTCTTGAGAAGTGCCAAGTGTCAGAATTCCTACAGGTATTATTAAGCTAGCTGTCAGGTCTGGGCCACCCGCCTATCATAGCCATATTTCTGGTGCCCAAAGGGAGCAAAACCAGGCTAAAGAGCACCTTTTGCAGCACTCTGACTTAACAAGGCTTATTTATGTCTCTGTGTGCTACAGGTTAAAATAGCATCATCTTTCCTTTGCATAAATAATGTATAAATTGTGTTAAGTTGCTGTACAGGCTTTTTGGTCCTTGGGGAGGCAGAAGGACAAAGGAATCAACCTTACACAGATGCTTAGTGAATACACATCTGTATTCTTCTTGCATTAAACATCATTTGGCCCACTCTTGGAGGAAAGTCCCAGGAATGTTTCTACATACTCTCATGGATTCAATTTGGTTGCCAGTTAAAGGCCATGAACTCACTACTGGATGATGACAACAATGATGGTGATGATGATGATGATGATGATGATAATGATAAGATAGCACCTCCATTGAGTTCATCTATTATCTATTATGTTGGATGCTTTATATGTATCATCTCCAATCTTCATCACAAGCTTTGTAGTTGGTGCTATTATTTACATTTTACAGATGAGGAAACTGAGGCTCTGAGAGCTTACATTCTTGAGGTAACAGACTAGAAATGTTATAGCTGGTGTTCAAATGTAGTTTAATTTGCTTTTCAAAACTTTTACTCTGCCACTTATGTAAATTCTCTAGCAATTTAAATTAAACTATCTGGGCTACTCAAGAGTACAATTTGGAAGAGATCCATCTACCCCATTTCCTAATTATCTAGTGAAAATCTATGAGTCTAGGACACTTCAAGCATTCATCATTGTATAAGGCTTGGGCAGCTTTAAGAAGTGGAGGTTTAAGAATTCATTTAGAATGAACATGATGAAATAAGAAGCTAGTGAGTGGTGGTGGGCCACTTCTCTCTCCCTAAGATCACCCGTGACAATGCATGAGCCCCTCTTCCCTATGTCTTTAATTAGGCAAAGCACAGAGAACATGTTCTAAAAATCGATAAATGGTTTAGTGGCTGCTCCGTATTAAGAACTGTTAACACTTATCCAGAAGAGCTCAATTAGCATGTGTCAAATAGTGTTTAATAGTAATAATAAAATGAAATGATCACTGAATGAAAGGCTTTTATTTTTATTTCACAAGAATCATTTGTTACATGTGAAGAGGCTCTTTTAATCTTTAATTGAAGAGAGAAGGAAGGCCCTGCATATAATTTTAAGGTCTTAATTATAAGATGATAGGGAAGGGGCATGAGGAGGGTACTTTCTGAATATTTTTCTTTGAGGCTAAGGATGAAAACAGGTGCTAAATGGATCCGTCTTCCTTTCTTTTTTCTTCTCCTTATCTATTTCTCTATCACCACACTTTTCCACCCTCTCCAGGGGCCTGATTACACACACATTGAGCATTACTCCTGAATGCTCAAAGGCCTGAGTATCATGATCTAAAGAGTGAGAACAAAAGACTAAGGGGCTTTCATCAGTCTTAACTGAGTCGGGAGCAGAGTTGAGAGTGGGCAGAGAGGTGCAGACTTTAGGTATGCACAGCACCTTCTGACCTCAGGCAGGCCTGCAGGAGGAAAGGGGCTCCCATTTCCTGACCACCTACTTCATACCAGGTGCTAGGTGTTTTAGACACTTAGATTTGACACTCAACAACCCCGCGGGGCAAGGTATAATTTACAGATAAGAAGCTAAGACTTTTTTGTCCCCTGTGTGGCACTTAATAAGTGGAGCTGAATTCAATTTGAGGTCTTTTCTGTCTCTTGGTTCCCTTGATCTTTTCAAAGGATGACTTTTGCTACTAGATGTGCCCTGTTCTAACTGATGATTCTGTTTTTATATGGAGGCATTAGGGAGGAGGAAGAGGATACAAGAAGGAATTTAAGGGGTAAGCTGAATGGAAGAAAGGACCAAAGACTCTGAGAGCAGACACAAAATGAGATAGAGTAAATGATCTGTGTCCTGAAGTGTCAATGCTTGAACTTTACCATAGGCTGGCTTCATGCTAAGCACCGTTACGTACAGTTACTCATTTAAAACTTACCAACCCTGTGATGTTGGTTGTGATATTTTCTTGTGACACATGAGATAAATGAAGCTCAGAGAATTTAAAAGACTTGCCCAGATCACATAGCTATTAAGTGGTAGAGTTGGGATCTAGACCCAGATGACCCATCCCCAAAGGCCAATCTTCTCATTGTTTCATGTTCTCTCCTCTGTGAGAATTCCAAATCACTCAGAAATAATCCACATCTTTGTTCATTCATCAAATACTTATAGAGACAACACCAAGTGCTGGAGAAGATGTGGAACAACTGGAACTCATATATTATTAGTGAGAATGCAAAATGATGCAACCACTTTGGAAGTAATTACGGCAGGTTTTTTTTTGTTTTTTTTTTAAAGAAAACCAAACATATGTCTACCATATGATCTACCCATTTAGTTTCTAGATATTTACCCAAGAGAAAGATAATATATTTGTTCAGAAAAGACTTATACAAGAATATTAACAACAGTTTTAGTCATGATATGTAAAAAGTTGGAAACAGCTGAAATATCCATTGGTAGAAGAAGATATAAATAAACTGTAGTACATCCATACAAGATGTTACAAAGCAATAAAAAAGAATAAAGTACTGATACATGAAAAAACATGAGTGAATCTCAAAGATATTCTGAGTAAAAGAAGCCCTACAAAAAGAGTACATATGCATATTCCATTTTTAAAAAGTTATATAATGGAAAAAACTAACCAAGAGTAGAAAACTAACCAGAGTAGTATTTGGGGTGGGGACTGACTAGGAAGGTGCATGAAAGAAATGTTCTGGTGGATCAAAATAGTTTATCTTTCAATAGCATTTTGAGTTACACAGATGAATGCACTTAGCAAAACCCAGTGTATTTATTCGCTAGGGCGGCCATAACAAAGTACCAAAGACTGGGTGGCTTAAACAAAGGGGATTTATTGTCTCAGAGTTCTGGAGACTAGAAGTCTGAGATCAAAGTGTGAGCAAGTTTGGTTCTTTTTAAGACCTACCTCCTTGGCCATCTTATTACTGTGATTTCACATGGTCTTCCCTCTGGATGTGTCTGTGTCCTAATTTTTCCCTTCTCTTAAGGACATCAGTTATATTTGATAAGGGCTCATTTACTGACCTAATTTTAGCTAAAATACCTCTTTAAAGACCTTATGTCCAAATATAGTTGCAGCTGGAGTGCTGTGGCCTAGCCCTTCAACATATGAATTTGGGAGAGGGCACAATTCAGGTCATAACAACTAGGAAATGTACTCTTAAGATTTGTACACTATAGTCTACATAAATTTCTGTAAAAGAAAAAAGAGAACAAATATTGAAGATAATGATATGCAAGCTAAAGTATTTAGGGAAAAGTGACACGGGGTAGGTCGGGCCAGCCGACACCCGTGGTTGCCGTGACTCATGCGTGTACCGAGACACGCGGGGAAAGTAATACCAGGGCTACGTGGCTGATCCCTCCCATTCCCAGGAAAAAGCCCCTTGGCTAGTTCAGCCAGGGTTTTTATCAGGGGCATTAGCAATTCAACAGGGGTAGGATTACTCATTAGCAAGGCATTGGGATGTAGATTCAGGTCTGGTGGCAGACAGGACCAGGTGAAAGCAATATTCAGAGATCAGCAAGCCAGAATTTTTTAAGATACACCTTTGCCAAAT
>PVJI01012975.1:0-37573 GCA_004026765.1 Micronycteris hirsuta | reverse complement strand
AAGTATACTGATATTTGCCATTTACTTTGAAATGCTTCAGAAAATAAGATAGATGAATGGATGATGAGATAAGGGAATAGATATGTGATAAAGTAAATATAATAACACTTTAATGGTAGCTTCTAGGTGGTAAGTAGATGGGTTTTCACTTCAAAATTTTTTCAACTTTGCTATGTTTGAGAACTTTTATAAGAAAATGCTGGAAAAGTACTTATGAAGCATCTACTGTGTGTCAGGCATTGAGTGTGGAGGCGGGAGCTGAATAATAAACAACTAGATGAGAATTTTTTCTTAGTCCATTTGGGTTGCTATAACAAAAACATCACAGACTGTGTGGCGTAAACAGTAAACACTTATTTCTCACAGTTCTGGAGGCTGGAAGCCCAAGATGAAGGCACCTGGAGATTCAGTGTCTGGTGATTTCCTGCTTCTTGGCTCATTGACGGTTACTTTCTCAATGTGCCCTCATTTGGTGTAGGAGAGAAATGAACTCTCTAGGGTCTCTTTTATCAGGATGCTAATCATATTCATGAGGGCTCCTCCTCATGCCCTAACCACTCCCCAAGGTCTTCACTTCTTAATGTCATCAACATTGGAGTTCAGGATCTCAATGTATGAATTTTTGAGGAACACATTTAGCTCCCATCCTCATGAAGCTGGCATTTTAAAGTAATTCATTAGCAGTTGTGGTTTCCAGTGATGCACCCAGTAACCACATTAATTTACAAGTTGATCAGACTTAGCCTGACCTCCTAAATTACCTCTTTAAAGAGTGTACCATACATTTCACGTTTATCTGCTCAATGCTCCCACTGCACACTTCACATTTAGCTGCTCAATGAACACAGGCCTGTTGGCTTTCTGCCTCCACCTGGATGATGAATGCCACAGTAGCCCCTAGTTGTGCAAAGATAAATCATTCCAAGTCTAAGTGGTAAATTGTAGAAATAACAGCAATTTATATATACTCCACGAGTCCCTTGTGAGAACTCCTTCACTATTTATGATGTGTAGTGATGAAAGTTAAAAGCAAGGATGGGAGTGGAAGCTTTATTTTACCATCTGCAAACTACAGAATTCCCTACTGGAAATTACCATCTGCACACTACAAAATTCCCTACTGGAAACACTCATTGGAAAACCAGTTACTTAGGAAACCCTCATGACAAAAAACTTATCATAGAAAAAAATAGACACCTATGCAAAGCTGCAGTAATATTTTCAATACTGGCTGGACACTTCTGAATTGGAACAAAGGAATTTTTCAATATTCTTAAATGATTTCTAGGCTATGGTCCAAATCCCAATGAGCAAAATGTTGCACTGATTCAATTCACAATAATAGAAAATAATTCTGTTAGTGTGTACATTCAGGAGATTTGGGAAACCTGGGCTGGGATGGGAAAAAAATCTTTGCATCATGAAGTAGAAAAAGTTTCTCTATGATGTCATAACCTACGGATTTGAATTCTGATTTTTACTAGGCAAACTTAGTCAAATTTCTTTGCTATTTTAAATCCCAGTTTTTTAAATCTGTAAAGTGGTGTTAAAACTACCAGTTAAAAATGTCCTAAGAATTTGAAACAAGGCATAGAAAATACTTAATATATCCTTAGTACTTAATATGGCTCATAGTGTTCAGAAAATGGTAGTGATTATGGTGATGATGATGATGGTGGTGGTGGTGATGCTGCTGCTGCTGCTGATGGTGATAACGATGACAATAATGACTATGATGACGATGAAATGAAGAAAAGCAGGAGGACATGTAGTAAAAAATTGCATACAGAAAACAAGAAGGCATCTACTCTGTCTCTCCAAAAATTAAATGGCATGAAATCAACCAAGAAACCTTGGATGTAGGAACTATTTAAAGGCTGGAGTTTAGATGAAAGAAAACCAACAGATGGAGACCATCTGATAACTAGAGTGCACATGGTTTCTCCTTAATCAATTGTCAGTCTGGTTCATCCATATAATGCTATGATCAATTAGTGATTCCTGCCATGGATTTGGACCAGAGGCACAGCAATGTATGTGAATTTATAGATTCTGGTGATGAGACTTCAGGCAGAGTTCTAATATATAACACTTATAGGTCCTCCCAAGCTTTAAAATTATTTGGGTATGTTTATCTCATTAGTTTTGAGAACATGGACCATCTATTTATTACCTATTAATAGAAATGTTAGTAAAATGTATTATATTTGTTAATATTAATAATTATAAATATCATTAATATTAATAATTGTTACAAGTAATAAGAAATTAATTATTTATAAAAATTATTGCCTTTTAATCTCTAGTGTGTAGATAACTCTTAGGTGCCCAATGGATGTTTGTTGAATCAAATAAAAAATAAAAATTATCTTTGCAATACAAATTAGTATTTAGGCTATTCTGTTTTGTTTGGAGTGGCATATATATTAAGAAGAACTGTGGGAAAGTTTCATCCCTAGCAACTCTCTCCTCAAAGGGTGAATAAAGGAAAATGAAACTTTACTCTTTAAAAATGTTATGTGGAGCCTATTCTGTCACTTGATTTACAGAGGTGAGTCTTTGTAAAGCCCTGGTAAAAGTTGTTCCAGACATAACTTCATGACTGGGTTTGCAATTCACCTTCCAAAATTATTTATTTACTTCTCAAAGAACCACCTTTCTTCTAGGCCAAGTCTGGCTCAAAAAAGGAAATTTTCACTAAGATTTTATAGCAATAATGTTACACGATTCCTCAATTATTGTGGAAATCCACATGGCAAGAAGAAGGGAAAATGTTTATGATGTTCTTTTGTCTCCAGCCTTTTCTTTGTCCCTTACTATTCAAGAGTTACAGCATAACCAATACTAAAGCAAGACTTTTTAGAAGGGTTCTACCCAGAGCCCACGAATCAAGAGAGTTTTTCAGTCTGACTGGTAAGAACAGGCACTCTTCCGAGCCCTGTGTGAGTTCCAGGTACTGTTTCCTCTAATCCTTTTGGGTGGTTATTTCCCCAGCCTAATGTAGCTTCCTCACACCCAGGTGCTCAATACCCCTTGCAGATCTCCAGGTTGTCTCCACATGCAGCTCTCTGCTCTCTAGAACTGTATCTTGCAAACTTGAGTTATTTTGGATTCTGTGGACTCACAGATCCATCTCCGCAACTCAGAGCGTCATGAAGCTTTGCCTGGCTTCTCCTGAGGGGCTGCTTCCTACAACCTGCTATGTAGATTTCTTCAGAAACCACCCAAGACACAGAAGCTCTGAACTTAGAAGATGGAAGGAAGCTTCCGGATCAACTGTCCTGCCCTCTGAGGAACTTGTAGACATACTGTGATGTCAGGTCTTGCTTTTTGTGAAAAAGGCTTTCAAAAAGATACATAGAGGCATCTGGTATAAAAAAAAAATTCTGCTATTCTTGTCTTCACTGTCCTGTATACGATGGGGGAAGAAGGATATGGAAGCAGCAGAGCATGAGTTGTGAAGTTAAACACACTAAGTTCAAATGCTAGCTTTACTAGTTAGTTGCTGTGTGACCTTAGTCAATTTACTTGCCTTTCTCAGTCTCTGTAAAATGGAGAGAAGAATGTCCCTTTGGAAGAGTGATTGAGGATTTGAAAGAGGCAATGTAATTACTGAATGCTAAGCTTGGAGCATAGTAGGTGTTCAACAAATATAATATATTCCTGTTATTATAAATAGATGAGGGAAGGGCCCCCTAGCCTGACTCTTGAAGTGGGCAAATTGCTCCTGTGGTCCCTGTCCTTGTTAATAGCTACTGAAAAGGCCATAGCAGGGCTTATCTTGGGGGCGGGGACGAATGAGGATAGGTAGGGACAATCAGCCCCTCCTCCTTGGGAGGGCAGGAATCCAGGCACAGCTCTGCAGTAGGTAATGCCCCAAAGCAAGGTAAAGGATGCTCCATCATTACTAACCTTCATTACTGCTTCAGCAAACCTGGGGAGCTTGAGTGAGCTCAGCTGAGTTGTATTGCTCTGCTCCTGAGTCAACCATCCCAGGACTGAGGTGTTGGGGGTCACTGGCCTGGTTGGAACTTTCCTCTGGCTTCAGGGAGGTGAGCCCTTTCAGCAATAACTTGTGCTCTGGACAAGGCTGGATTGATAGTGGGATACAAACACAGCACCTACCATTTACTGAGTGCTGTGTGCCTTTCCACCTCCACCTTCTGTACTAATTCCTTCTACAAACATTATGGAACCAATTCCCTCATGGCTACTCAGGGCTAAGTCAAATTCTGTCACTCCTTTATTTAAAACCCTTAATAAGCCTCTAAAAGCTATCAGTTATACTGGAATTGTTACAGAACGGGGTGGGGGGGGCACCCAAGGATATATGGTTACCAAAAAGGAGTCCCTTTGTGCTCCTGAGGTTCCTCTCCCACCCTGTTCTAGGTTCATTATGCTCGCCACCAAAAGAAAGACGTCTTTCAATGCCAGAAACTGGTGAAAAGGAAAGGAATTATTTATTTTCAAGTTATACAGGCTTGGAGTAATGACTTAATGTCTTCTTTAAAATTCTAAAGTTCTCTAGAATACCCACAAATGCACAGTCATTCCTTCTCCCCTTTGCCCCGTCTAAGGTACTGTATCTCAGGAATAGAAGTAGAAGTCTGTGATTCAGGCAGCCCCTTGGTTCCGACCCCATCCACTGTGTCACCACCATGATCTCCAGTTAATCCAAAGCCATGTGGCACCTTCTCATGGCCCACCAGCAAGAGTCCTTTCTCCCCTTTTCTTCCAGGCAAAGTCTCTCCTGCTTCCTAGGCCACGTGGCAAAAGGAGCAACCCAAAGCCACGTGGTCCTCTTTCTCTCTTCCAGGCTGAGGGGTCCCCACTCCTCCAAAGCCTCGTGGTCCTGTCTTTCCTTCCCACAGCATCTCTCCTACATTCTTCCGAACTGTTAAGAGAGAGCTCTGCATTGCTTCTACAATCTTGCTTCCCAGTTTCCTAATCTGCGTGGCAAAGGGAGCCCCAAAGCTGCGAGGTTCTCCCCTCTCACCAAAAGCCGTGTGTTCCTCCCTTCCCAGTTATATATTGAGTGGTAGTCCCTTCCATCCCCCTGGCTCAAAGCAAGGCCGCAGCTATTTAACACATCTATGAAACCAGTTAAAGGTTATAGATACGCTAAATGACCATGCCAGAGGTTAGCTGCAAAGCTGCTGCTATACAAAACAGCTCTGAATGGCCCTGCTCCAGGAGCCCCATCCCCCCAGTTCAGACCTGTGGGGGTGAGGACATCCCACACATACTTTTCTAGTATTTCCTGGATACCCCGAGCCCCGGACCCTACCACAAATCCCCACCTGGGCCCCGGCTCTTGGCTGTGCTCCGTTATAGAATGAAGGCCACATTTCTAACCATGTGTTAAAAGTTCTTCATGATCTGACTCTGCTCCAAACTATTTTTC
The DNA here is from genome assembly GCA_004026765.1 of Micronycteris hirsuta. Lineage (NCBI taxonomy): Eukaryota > Metazoa > Chordata > Mammalia > Chiroptera > Phyllostomidae > Micronycteris > Micronycteris hirsuta. The sequence goes on along the minus strand of PVJI01012975.1, from coordinate 32,169 downwards.
TCCTGCTTTACATGCTTTAGCAACACCGTCCTTGCTAATTCTTGAACGCACAGTCTTCCTTGTCCTGGAGCCTCTGCACTTGCTTTCCCCTCCTGCCTGGGGTATTTAATTTTTGTGCCTTAGTTTCATCCTCCAAGTCTTCTTCAAGTGTTAATTGCTTAAAGAGATCCTCCCTGAGCATGTAAAGCTGCTGAGTGATTTCGCAGATGCTGAGCTATTAGGAATCACTATTCTTTCCATGTTACAGCTGAGAAAACTGAGGCTCAGAAAAGTGATAGAGCCTCCCTTAGGCTGCACAGCATGGTGGCATTGCAGTTGAATCTAAAGGCAAGTGAATTGTCCATGGTTTTATACGTATTTGGCTTTTCAGGTTTATAGGGGGGCCCCTTCCTCCCCCAAACCCTTTTCCAACTCCTCCACCTTCTTCTTTGTCCTTTTATGATGGAGTTGATTAACATTGTATCCCCTTTGATGGGACACACTCAGACCATGTTTTAACAGGGTTTAAGCAAACTTTCTGGACTCTCCCCCTTTCCTGAAGGCCTGCATGTCTATTTCTCTTACAATAGACAAGAATGGAAAAAGCTCATGATCTGGAAAGACCAAAATTGCCAACACTAAACTTGTCTGCTCTCTAAAGCAGTTTGTGAAATAAAATGGATAGCGTTTTTTCCCCCTCAGGCCAATCTGGTATGGTGGTATAGGCCTCAAGTCCAAGCACAAGTAATACTTCCCTGTCTGTGTGACCTACCACTGTAGTGCCGCCATCCATTTCCACGCTCACCCAAGCCCAAATACTTCTTTTCACTTCTCCTTACTGCTGCTGAGATACGTCCGCGGATGCATCAGTGCCAGATGCTGAAGAGACAAATATAGCCATGAAATACATTTCTCTTCCTACCGAATTCCCTAGGGCTGCTGGCTCTGTCCTGAAGATTAGCAAAACGTGAACCAAGTCTAGAAAAAAAGCAGTCAATAGAAACCAACACCGAGATAGTCTAGATGATGGATTGTGACAAGGAATATAAAGCAGCACTTTAAATATGGTCAAGACCTTAGAGGGAAATAAAATCTTCATGAGTAAATAGATAAAGAATACCAACTGAGAAATGGAAATTACATAAAAGAATAAAATGACAATTCAAATTGAAGAGTATAGTAATTAAAATTAATGATTTACTGGATGGATTTGATAATATATTGGAAATCTATTTATGATTTAAAAACTCTCAGGAAACTGAAACAGAAGAACACATCTTCTATTTGATAAAGGACAACTATGAAAGCCATACTGTAACAGGCATGCAGCCAAGAGGGGAGCCCCAAATAGGGATTTTTAATGGGGTCTAGAACTCAAAGGTGTCCAGGAAATATTAGAGAAAAATATATAGGATGTCCTCACCCCCACAAGTCTGAGTTGGAGGGGGATGGGACTCCTGGAGAAAGACCATTCAGAGCTGTTTTGTATAGCAGCAGCTTTGCAGCTAACCTCTGGCATGGTCATTTAACATATCTGTTACCTTTAACTGGTTTCATGGATATGTTAAATAGCTGTGGCTAGGCTTTGAGCCTGGGGATGGAAGTGACTTCCACCCAAGATGTAACTGGGATGCAACTCCTCCTGGTTACAGCGCCTGTGTGAGAGCTTGGAGATGATTGGCTCCATGCCATGGGGCCACACCTGCCCACTGTTACCATGGCAGCCCAGTAAAGCTGGAAGACTAGAAATGCTGGCAGGTGTAACTGATTGTAAGAGGAGTCAGAAATGGGATTGTAGAGGAAAATTGGCACGGGGATTTAAATCCAGCTGCAGCAGCCATATGAAGGGGGGACCACACGGTTTTGGTAGTGTAGGACCCTCGGCTTGGGTGAGAGAGAGGATCACATGGCTTTGGGTTGTTCCCTTTGCCGCACGGCCTAGGAAGCAGGAGAGACTTTGCCTGGAAGAAAAGGGGTGAAAGGACTTTTGTTGGTGGGCCATGAGAAGGTGCCACATGGCTTTGGATTAACTGGAGATCATGGCGGCCACAGAGCTAATGGTGCCAGGAGCCTGAATCATGGGCTTCTACTTCTTTTCCTGAGATACGGTACCCCAGACTGGGCAGGGGGAGAAGGAAGGACTGTGTGCATTTGTGGGAATTCTAAAGAACTTTAGTATTTTAAAGAAGACATTAAGTCATTACTCTAAGCCTATATAACTTGTAAATAAATAATTCCTTTCCTTTTCATGAGTCTCTGGTATTGACAGATGTCTTTCCTTTGGCTGCGAGCAAAACAAAACTAGTACGGGGTGGGGAGCCCCTGGAGCACAAAGCGGGGATCCTTTTGGGAACAGTATATCATTTACTGCCCCGGTCTGTTCTGTAACAATACAGTTAACATAATATTTAATGGTGAGATAGTGGATCCTCTCCCCTCTTATGTTAGGGTCACGGTAAGTATGTCTTCCCACTTCCATTAAATATTTTACTGGATGGAGGAACTAGTTAGTGCAATAAAGTATCAAAAACAAAAACAAAAAGGTATAGAAATTTGGAAGGGATAAATAAAACTTCTGTATTTTCAGATGACATAATCATCTATGTGAAAAATCCTACAAAAACTGTAGAATTCAATGTGCTAAATTCAACCTTGGTCATGTGCTAACTTTCTAGGGTGATGAAAATGTTTTATATCTTGATTAGTGTGGTGGTGACTGTTGGTGAAATATAATTTAAAACAAAATCTCCTTCCAACCCAGAAAATCTCTTCACAAAGGTAGAGGGAAAATCCCCACAATTTTGTTATTGAAAAAGCATTAAACCAGAATGTGATACACATTGAATACAATCTACTAAGAGACTGCAAAAAAAAAACAAACCCTCTCTTTTTTATAGCCAAGCATACCTATTACATACACGTTCTCAAGATAAGTGAAAATTTGAAAACACTTAATTGTAAAGATATGTGTTCTCCTATGTTAATTGCAGAATTATTCATAACAGCCAAGATATGGAAACAACCCAAGTGTCCTTCAATGGATGATTAGATAAAGAAGGGATGATACAGATATACAAGGGAATACTACTCAGCCATAAAAAAGATGAAATATTGCCATTTGAGACAACATGGATGGATCCCAAGAATATCATGTTAAGTGAAATAAGTCAGACCGAAAAGGACAGGCATTGTATGATTTCACTCATATATGGAATGTAAAACAGAAAGCAACAAACAAAATATTTCAAAACAACAAAAATTTTCACTGTCATAGCAGTGGAAGAGAAACAATAGCTGGATTATACCCAAGTCCATATATCATAAATCCCCTTAAATTTTTGTGGCAATGGAGACCAATTCCTTGAAATAACAGAAAAATATGGTTCAAGGAGAATTTAGTAAAGAAACTTAAAGTAATTTAATTCCTACCACTTGATAAAACCTATGGTAAGCTGGGAGTTTTATTTTTCTTTCTGTCCCCCAAGTGTAATTGAGCATCTATTATAGCATATATTTTTTGCTTGGGTGTAAGCATAAAATGGTGAATAACATAGATACGGTTCCTGCCCTAAACAAGCTGATAGGTTCACAAGATTGCCAGATAGTAAACAGGTATTTATACTAATACTTATTTGGTTATATTGCAATAAGTGCATGAAGAGTTTCAAGGTGCAATAGAAGTGCATAAAATGTATGTGTATGTGTGTGTCATGAACTTGGTAAATGTGGAAATCTTCCCTGAGGACTGGGGGAATCTATCTTAATCTGACACTTGCTTACCTTTCCTACCTGATCTTGTATCTACCCTACACCCTGCTCACTGCCTGTGAATCCAGACACCATCTTTTTTCTCTGTTCCTTGGATGTTGAAGCTACTTCTGACTTTGGCCTTTGCACATTCTGTTGTCTCTGTCTGACTCACCTTCCACCAGATCTTTAAATGGTGGGTTTCTTGCCATTGGATCTAATCCCAAGTGCCCTAGCAAGAGTGAAGATATCCCTCCATCACTCCCTCTGGCCTGCTCCCTTGGCTCAGGTGAGGTCAACACTGTCATGCAGAGACCACAATTTCAGTAACAAGATTCTAAGAAATTTCCTCCCTTGGACCAGAAGAGAGAACAGCATGAAGTTGGCATTTTCACCAGCAGTCCCTATAATTTCAGGGAATGACATTGGAGCTCATGTTATGGGTTGTGTGGAGAACAGCTCTGTCAGTTTTCTGGAAAGAAGAAATATCCCTATGCTTGTGCCAAATGTGCCAGGATCTTTCCTTGGACACTTTCCTTTAATCCTTGACCCAACAATTTCACTGCTGGGATTATATCCTAAGAACCCTGAAACATCAGTTCAAAAGAACCTATGGCCCCAATGTTCATAGCAGCACAATTTACAATAGCCAAGTGCTGGAAACAACCTAAGTGCCCATCAGTAAGTAAGTGGATAAAAAAACTATGGTACATTTACACAATGGAATACTACACAGCAAGAAGAAAAAATGAGCTCCTACCCTTTGTGACAGCATGGATGGAACTGGAGAGCATTATGTTAAGTGAAATAAGACAGGTGGTGAAAGACAAATACCATATGATCTCACCTATAAGTGGAACCTAATCAACAAAACAAGCAAGCAAAATAGAACCAGAGACATTGAAATAAAGAACAAACTGACAGTAACCAGGGGGAAGAGGAGGGGGGTTATGGGGGAAAGAAAGGGAAGAGTCCTCAAGGAACATGTATAAAGGACCCATGGACAAAGCCAAAGAGGGGTAGGATTGAGAATGGGAGGTGGGGGTGAATGGGGCAGGGGAAAGTGGTGGTGGGAAAATGGAGACAAGTGTACTTGAACAACAATTTTAAAAAATTAATAAAAGAAAGCATGAATTAGCATGATTTAAAAAAATTTCAAGATCACACAGTTTTTAAGTGATTGAGCTATGACTTAAGTGCTTCTGTTTTATTCTGTATATCGCACCCCTAATTTCCTACAATTCTCTTCTTCCCAAGAAAATGAAAGACACCTTTACTTGGTGAAGCAGCAACTAAATGAGTTGTAAAATACTCAATATAGATAATAAAATGACATATATTTATATATAATATATATTAAAGGGAATTCATGCTTCTCACCTTGGGAAATGTAGCCCTAATGTTTCCTGTCTAAGAGTAAAAAGCTCCAGTGGAACATGGGACAGCAAGCAGGCCCCACATGTGTGACAGCGGAATTTCCTATGGGAAATCAGGATAGTCTATTTCTTAGATTTAAAACTTGCTCATGCTAAAACCTCTCTCTTCCTCAATCAAAAGAACTTATGCTAATGCAAACCTAGCTTCCTTAGACCTGTATTGTTATTCCTTTTGAGTTCCACCCGAAGCCTATTGTCTTTCCATTTGCATATCTATCCTTTTGATACACCATCCGTCCTGTGTGTCTACCACCTAATGTAAATCTACAATCTATGCATAGTTAATGAAGACCATTCTGATGTAATGTGCCCAAGAAATTACAATAAAAGCCTATCAGGGCATAGCTCATGGCCTCTCTTGTGCCATGATTGGAGAGGGGTCACGTGGTCCTGGATTTTCTAGTCCAGTATATTCTGTGTGAATTTATTTACACGCCTGCCATGGCATACGCATACGAATTTTGTGGGCCAGAATTCACGACAATATATTTCATATATATCCTTATAATATTTATATATATATAAGTCCTTAGACCTTCTTTCACACATACAGGAGAAACCCAAAGTTTGGAGAGTTTCAGGAATTTGCTTGTGGTCTCATAGTAAGGAAATGGCTGAGCATGGATATAATTTCTGATTTATCTGATGTTAGAACTTCCCTCTTTCTACAATAGCCCACAGTTTCTTTTGAAGTTGTATTTTAATGTGCTTTTTTCTCACAAAAGTCAAATTGACAAAAGATGATATTCTGGGACACAAAAAGCAAATATCTGAAAACATCTCTCTGTAATTGATCAAGCACTTCCACATCTGTGGTTTTATCATCAGGACAATCTGTGTGAGGTGGGCTGAAATAATAGGATTGGAATTCCCATTCAAATCCCAGCTGGTGGCTTTAATATAGTCACTAAACGCACCCAGTTTCCAATTCTTCACCTGTGAAATGGGCCTGCCAAAACCCACTCAAGATGTGCAAATATTAAAAGGAAGTGCAGGGCTATCATTAGGCATAGAATAGGCTTCATGTGGGCATTAATCATCATTAACACTACAGTTAATCGTAATCATTACAGTTAATGGTTATCATCAACTGTACAGTCATTAGCAGAATCCCTTCATCAATGTGTTGGAATAGGAGGACCCCAGGGCCATGGGCTGATGGACGTTGAGTTAGTCATAGCCAGGGACACCTGGATCACAAACCAAGTTGTAGGATGGCTTAACTCTCATTTCCTCTTGGTTACCAGATGCCAACCCTTGGAATGAGGCAGTCATACAGATGAATTATGAAGCTCTTGTGTAACATTGTAAGACTTTAGCCCATTATATACTACCACAATCTGTCTAACTCATCTCTTCAGTGAAAGGGCAATTGGTTCTCCTCTTTGCCATCTGAATCAGAGGTGCCCATGGATTAATCTGGCATGGTCTCAGTAGAAGCAGGGATGATTTATAGTGACACTGGCAACATAACCATCTCCATGGCCGGACATGTCTCACAATGCTTTTCATTTGTCAAACAAGTTAATTTGAATGTGTTCATTTAAACACAACAGCGATGCTCACTCATAGAGTCAAGGATGGGTAGGATGGGGGAGATGTCCATTCTTCAGGCTGGGAGAAGGAATCCTTGCCAAAAGTTTCACTCCATGCCTGATTTTCCTAGGCTTTCATTGTTTTTTGATTGCTGAAGTGTGTGCATTGTTTTAGCACCCCTTAAAATTTGTGATGTCCATTCCTGAAAAATCATAGAGAATATTGAAAATAAGCAAGAGCTGTGTTTTCCCCTTTTAATTGCCTATCAGTTCATACTAAGTTTACAACATATAGATTAAAACAAGAATTCTTATACTATGGTACAATTGAAAACTGAATATGGCTTGTCATATTTTAGAGTGGTTTTTAATTTTGTCTTTGTTTCTTTTTTCTTACTTAAAAAATAGAGGACAGTAACATTACCCATGTTTTCTTCAACCCAAAAGGACCAATTCATAATGTTTTAATCTTATATCATATTTTGATTAATGTAATTTAAATGTTTAATTATTTTCTAATATTTTAAAACACGGGGGTTTTAACATAAAAACATGGATTTCTGGATTGAAACCTGGCAAAAACTGGACTTACATTTGTATGTAGTAACATTTACCTGGAACTGAGCTAACTGTTCCATTCAAAGGATTTAAATTCTCCAGTTTGCCAAGTCACCATCACTCCCTATTGCCTCTTAGACACAGCTTGGTTATCTGTTTGACCCTTGTAGGTAGATGGGTCTCTGACTCATTTTTTTGTTATCTTTTCCCCTCTTTCCCTGCCTGATTTGTTAATTTCTCTGGTCTTCTCCTCACTTCTTCCACTCAACCTTTCACCAAGATGTTGATTTTAAGGTTCACTGAATTTTTTCCTGGCTGGGTTTGGGACTGGGTAGAAATTGGAGCTCCTTCAAGTGCTGTGTTAGAGAGGAGAAGATGAAGGAGAGGATCTTACCAGTTCGATTTCAGAAAGCAACATTTAAGACAGAGATTTTCTTGGAAATGACTGACTATTCTTTAACATAATTCCAGTTTAACATAACTCTAAATGAATCTCTGTCTTTTCTCCACCTTTCCCAATGCATACCTTCTTATCTTAGTTTGAAGAAGATCAGAATCCCAGAAATTTACTTACTGGAAATGAAATGAGGTTGGGGAAATTCTCCATCATGCCCCAGTATAAATTTTGGAAAATATGAAATATATTAAAAAGTAAAATAGTCATTCTTAAACAGCATAAAGCAATGACTACTCAAATATATTTCCTCCAGTATATTATAATTTATTTCTTCCACATAGTTTGGACTAAATAAATTTAATGCAATTTTGCATTTTTATTATTTTGCTATCATTGTTGAAGTATTTCCCGATGATGTTAAAAATGCTCAGAGAATTCCGGCCAAAATGGAGGCATAGGTAGATATACTTTGCCTTCTCATACAACCAAAAAAAAAAAAAAAAAAACCCAACAAATTTAAAAACAAAAAATAAGCAGAACTGCCAGAAAATTGAACTGTATGGAAGTCTGACAGTGAAGGAGTTAAAGAAGAAACATTCATCCAGACCAGATGAGATAGGCAGCTGGGGTGGAGAGGACTTGTGGCAAGGTGGCATCTGGAGGATGAGGGCAGGCAAGAGAGTGGCTGGCAGAGCAGGCAGTCCCACATTTGCATGCAGATAAACTGAGAGGAACAACTGGGCAGTGAGACAGACTGCACAACCCAGGGTTCTAGCACACAGAAAAAAAGCCTCAAAACCTCTGACTGAAAAAACCTGTGGGGATTAAGGCAGCAGGAGAAACTCCCAGCCTCACAGGAGAGTTTGTTGGAGAGACAGACAGGGTCCTAGAAAGTACACAAAATCATCCACCCAGGAATCAGCACCAGAAGGGCCCAATTTGCTTGTGAGTAGTGAGGGAAGTGACTAAAAGCAAAGGAGAGCTGAGCAAGTGACATTGTTCCCTCTCAGACCCCTCTGCAACATACAGAGCCACAATGCAGAGATGTGGGTTGCCCCACCCTGGCGAATACCTAAGGCTCTGACCCTTATTACATAACAGGTGCACCGAGACAAAAAAATATGGCCTCAAGGAAAGAAAAGATCAAAGCTCCAGAAAAAATGCAACTAAGAGATGAAGAGATAGCCCACCTATCAGATGCACAATTCAAAACACTGGTAATCAGGATGCTCACAGAAATGGTTGAGTATGGTTGCAAAATAGAGGAAAAAAGTGAAGGCTATGAAAAGGGAAGTAATGGAAAATGTGCAGGGAACCAACAGTGAAGGGAAGGAAACTGGGACTCAAATCAACGGTTTGGACCAGAAGGAAAAAAGAAACGTTCAACCAGAACAGCATGAAGAAACAAGAATTTTTAAAAATGAGGAGAGGCTTAGGAACCTCTGAGACAACTTTAAATGCTCCAACATCTGAATCATAGGGATGCCACAAGGAGGAGAAGAAGAGCAAGAAATAGAAAACTTATTTGAAAACATAATGAAGGAGAACTTCCCCAACCTGGGGAAGGAAATAGACTTCCAGAAAGTCCAGGAAGCTCAGAGAGTCCCAAAGAAATTGGACCCAAGGGGAGCACACCAAGGCACATCATAATTATGTTATCCAAGATGAAAGATAAGGAGAGAATCTTAAAAGCAGCAAGAGAAAAGGAGATGGTTACCTATGAAGGAGTTCCCATAAGACTGTCAGCTGATTCCTCAAAAGAAAACTTGCAGGCAAGAAGGGTCTGGAAAGAAGTATTTCAAGTTGTGTAAGGCAAGGACCTCCATTCAAGATTACTCTATCCAGGAAAGCTATCATTTAGAATGGAAGGGCAGATAAAGTGCTTCCCAGATAAGATCAAGTTTAAAGAGTTCATCATCATCAAGCCCTTATTATATGAAGTGTTAAAAGGACTTATCTAAGAAAAAGAAGATAAAAAATCTGAACAGTAAAATGATAACAAACTCACAACTATCAACAACTGAACCTAAAAAAACAAAAATGAACCAAGCAAACAACTAGAACAGGAACAGATTCAGAAATAGAGATCACATGGAGGGTTATCATTGGGGAGGTGGAGGAGAGAGAATGGGGGAAAAGGTGCAGGGAATAAGAAGCATAAATGGTAGGTGAAAAATAGACAAGGGGAGGTTAAGAATAGTATGGGAAATAGAGAAGCTAAAGAATTTATATATATGACCCATGGACATGAACTAAGATGGGGAAATGATGGTGGGAAGGGTGGTAAAGGGTGGAGGAGAATAAAAGGGAGAAAAAATATGACAGCTGTAATAGCATAACCAATAAAATATATTAAAAAATAAAAATGCTCAAAAATATCACTTTAATGACTGCATAATATTCCATCACATTAATGTGCCCTAATTCGTCTAACTAGTGCCTCATTACTGGACACTTGCATTGTTTCCTGTTCTCTATATTGTAAATAACATTGCGTGCAAATCTGTCTGTGTCCCTGAATATTTCCTTGTGATCTTTTCTATAAGGAGGATTTTGGATTAAAAAGTCGTATATTGTTTAGGTCCTTGTTACCTTTGTCAAATTGAATCTCACATTTTGGTATTTGTGGGCAGTATCTTAGTTGTAAATATATTGTGATATTTGGATGTAGTTTCTTAAGGGTCTGGATGGAGCAAGAGTGATGAAGAGGGATATAGTAATTGGGATAATGAATGATGGATGTTTGGATTTTCTTTATATACAGCTGGGTTCTGAGGTCATTCACAGAAGTGTATGTCATTCCTGAATGATTTCCTGAAATTGGCTTCTTATCAATTTCCTCTACTGCGGCAGTGTTAGCTAAAGAGGGCATGTCAGATTATTTCTGAGGTCATTCCATTTTTCTGCCTGAATCCTGACATAAATTTTTTTTCTCCCTTCCTCCTTCCCTTCTTCCTTTCTCTTCATCTATATTTGCTTCCAATAGTCACCATGTTTTGAGTGGCTACAATGGTCTAGGCACTGTGCATAGTTCTTTGCATTGCTCTTCACTTAATCCTCTCCACAACAGTCCAAGGTGGTCATCACCATCTCACTTTTATGTGCAGGGAAGTTGAAGCTTAGAGAAAATTATCCAACATGCAGAATAATACACTTCTGGCAGGCGAGCAACAGAACTGGATCCAACTTTTGTCTCAAGCCCATACTGGTCCACCAAGCTTACCAATAAGACAACTCACTGATTTAGTCTGCTTTGGATTAACTGGTAGAGGACTGCCCCTCATCTCTTTGCCTAGTCTTTCAGTGATGTTGCTACCTATGCATCTGCTAGAGGGGATCCCATCTGATCCTCTTGAGAAGAGTATAATGGGTATTATCATTTCTATATCCTCAGTACCCAGCACAGAGTAGGCACTATATATAGTGTATATTCTGCTGGAGTACCTCAAAGACTCACTCATATACCTTTTTAAACCTCTTGATTTTGTTTTTTGGATAAAGTTTAAAGTATTCTGCTAATCAAGGTGCTTGGCAACTTCTGGAAGTTTTAAAACTCCTTTGTTTCCCATATCAGGAAGATTAAAAAGAGATTCTAGACCCATAATTAGTGTGACCACAGGAATATAAGAATGACAACCACATTTCAGTTTTCATACATTACAGCATTCACTTTTCCTAAAAACAAAAGATTACAGAGTGGATTGGCATTTGCAAATACATACAACATCCTTCTCTTTAGGGAATATGCAGCAGTCATTGATGGGTGAAACAATTTTTTAAAATATATTTTATTGATTATGCTATTACTGTTGTCCCATTCTCCCCCCTTTATTGCCCTCTGCCCTGCACACCCCCTCCCACCCACATTCTCCCCCTTTAGTGCATGTCCATGGGTCATACACATAAGTTCTTTGGCTTCTACATTTCCTATACTATTCTTAACCTCCCCTTGCTTATTTTCTGCCTACCATTTATGCTACTTATTCTCTGTACCTTTTCCCCCTCTCTCCACTTCCCACTCTCCTGTTGATAACCCTCCATGTGATCTCCATTTCTGTGGTTCTGTTCCTGTTCTAATTATTTGCTTAGTTTGCTCTTGCTTTTATTTTAAGTGTGGTTGTTCACAACTCTGAGTTTGTTGTCATTTTCCTGTTCAGATTTTTTATCTTCTTTTTCTTAGATATATCCCCTTAACATTTCATACAGTAAGGGCTTGGTGATGATGAACTCCTTAAACTTGACCTTATCTGAAAAGTACTTTATCTGCCCTTCCATTCTAAATGAAAGCTTTGCTGGATAGAGTAATCTTGAATGAAGGTCCTTGCCTTTCATGACTTGAAATACTTCTTTCCAGACCCTTCTTGCCTGTGAGGTCTTTTTTGAGAAATCAGCTGACAGTCTTATGGGAACTCCTTTGTAGGTAATTGTCTCCTTTTCTCTTGCTGCTTCTAAGATTCTATTCTTATTTTTATTCTTGGGTAATGTAATTATGATGTGCCTTGGTGTGTGCTTCCTTGGGTCCAACTTCTCTGGGACTCTCTGAGCTTCCTGGACTTCCTGGAAGTTTATTTCCTTTGCTAGATTGGGGAAGTTCTCCTCCATTATTTGTTCAAATAAGTTTTCAATTTGTTGCTCTTCCTCTTCTTCTTCTGATACCCCTATAATTCAGATGTTGGAACATTTAAAGATGTCCTGGAGGTTCCTAAGGCTCTCCTCATTTTTTTTGAATTCTTTCTTCTTCATTCTTTTCTGGTTGAATGTTTCTTTCTTCCTTCTAGTCCACACCATTGATTTGAGTTCCAGTTTCCTTCCCTTCACTGTTGTCTCCTTGTACATTTTCCTTTATTTCACTTAGCATAGCCTTCATTTTTTCATCTAATTTGCAACCAAATCCAACCATTTCTGTGAGCAACCTGATTACCAGTGTTTTGAACTGTTCATCTGATAGGTTGGCTATCTCTTCGTGGCTGAGTTGTATTTTTCCTGGACCTTTGATGTATTCTTTCATTTGGGCCTTTTTTTTTTTCTCAGCACACCTGTTACGTATAAGAGGCAGAGCCTCAGGTATTCACCAGGGTGGGGTAACCCAAGTAGTTGTGTTGTGATGTTGTCTGTGGGGAAGGGATCTGAGAGGGAACAATGGCACTTGTTCCTCTCTCTGCCGGATTTCAGTCACTTCCCTCACTACCCACAAGCAAAGTGGGCCCTTCTGTGCTGATTCCCTGGTGGGTAGGCTTGTGTACATTCTAGGACCTGGTGGATCTCTACAACGAACTCTCCTATGAGGCTGGGAGTTACTCCCACTGCTGCCTCAACCCCCACAACTGTTTTCAATCAGAGGTTTGACGCTTTATTTCCTGGTGCTGGAACCCCAGCTTGTGCGGTCTGTGTTGCTCGCCAGCTGTTCCTTTATCCGCATGTGAATGTGGGACTGCCTACTCCACCAGCCATGGCCTTGTTGGGTCTGCCAGCCGCTGCCTTTCTGGACAGCTGCATCGTTGCCCTCCCTGCTCCTCAAAGCACTGCCTCACTGGGTCTGCCAGCCGCCACCTTGCCATGAGCCCTCTCTGTCAGCTGCCTGGCTCTGCCCCTCCTACTGGTCTGGATGAATGTGTCTTCTTTAACTCCTTGGTTGTTGGACTTCCATACAGTTTGATTTTCTGTCAGTTCTGGATGTTTTTTGTTTTTAAATTGTTGTTTTCCTTCTTTTGGTTGTACGAGGAGGCACAGTGTGTCTACCTACGTCTCCATCTTGGCTGGAAGTCTAGGGTGAAACAATTTTATAAGTGCTTTTCATTTTTCTCCTAGGTTTCCATGCTTAGGAAAGGCAGACTACAAAGAATAACAGTGAAGCCAATGGGATCAGGTTGGTCACACCTGTGCCTGATAACAAGGTAGTTGAAATGAAGTGAGTCCAGGTTTATATCCAGTCACTTCCCAGTAATGTCTCCTGTGGAAACTTTCCTAATTTTTTGAGCCTCAATTTCCTCATGTCTACAATGGGAATAATTCATATCTTGAATTATTGCAATGAAAATTGGACATAATGAATGCAATTTATTTAGCAGAGGGTCTGGCATTAATTATTGATATTAGTATTATTGTCTACCTATCATCTATCTATTATCTGTCTATCATCTATCTTTCATCTATCTATCTATCTATCTATCTATCTATCTATCTATCTATCTATCAATCATCATCATCTCTGTGTCTGTTGTACAACATTCTTTTGGCTGGGTTTTCCCCCAGTATTTTTCTCTCCAGTGGAATTTTCTCTTAGTGGAATTTTCTGCAGAGAGAGAGACATTATCTGTCTATACGTGTTAAAAGCAGGTTTTACTTTACTCACGTCATTCCTCTTGCTGGCATGTTATTATACATAATGTAGAGAAATGACAAAAAATAGTTAGATAATATGAGCTGGTGATGTTGTGGAACAAAAATCAAAGTGAAGGGATAAAGAAGACAGGGTGATATTTCAGGTTGAGTGATCAGGGAAGGCTTCTCTGAGGAATTAGCATTTGAGCAAAGGCTTACATGAAAAGAGGGAGCAAGTCATGTGGATACTTGCCACAAGTGTGTTTCATGCTGATGGAACAGTAAGCACAGAGGTGCTGTGGCAGAAGTGGAGTTGGTGGATTCCAGAAATATCCAGGAGGGAAAGGAGGCTGAAGCAAAGTGAGTAACACAGGATAATGTCAGAAAGAAAGGCAGGGACCACCTTAGTTAGAACCTTGTAGGAGGTGATTTGGACTTAATCCACCTGTGAGGCAGAGACAGTGGAAGGTTTTTGGCAGGGAGGGATGTGATTGGATTCTTTCTGTACAAACAGTCTGTGGGATGCTGAGTGAATGGAGGGAACCACGCAGAAACACAGAGGCCAAATCAAGGCTCTTACAGTGGTCCAGGCAAAAGGTGCTCATGCCACAGTGTTTCAATGGTGATGGTAAGAAGTGATCAGGTTGGACATGTGGTTTGTGTTGCTTTGTGTGAATGTGTGTTTTAGTGGTTTTTTGCTGCTCCAACAGCTAGTAATGGTGTGTGTGTGTGTGTGTGTGTGTGTGTGTGTGTGTGTGTGAGAGAGAGAGAGAGAGAGAGAAATGTGGCTGGGCTCAGAATCATGTCACAGGAGAAGGTAGAAACAGTTCAGTCAGAGCTAGAGTCATCTAGGTAGAATTCACATTCATGAATCCAAAAAACGAAGAAACTTATCAAACTGTGTCTTCTCCAAAATGCAATATAAATTCAGCAAATGGATAAGCTGATGCTACTTTTGTTTCTATTCAATATGAGAACAATTACAGCTAAACACCTTGGAGAAAGTCATCCTGTCTCCAAGTTTGCTAATTCCATTTCGAAAATAGCTCTAACATCTTCACTTGCTCATGGCGGGGATAATTAAAACTAATGAAGTGAATTTAGGGCTGTGTATCAGAGGCAGAGCAGAGAATCTGACGGTGATTACAGACGCTGTGGCTCCTTCGAAGGTAATTATTGAATGACCCTTCTTCATTTGTATTCATGAAGCTAAGAAGCCATTTTCCTGAGGTTGGTAAACATTTCAAAGAGCCATCCACATATTATGTTTTAGAATTTAGAATTCTTCATTATATTTTAAGAGTTCTAGGATTTTACCTCCTGGTCACAAATGACTAAGCATGCACCATTATGTGCTTTCTATTCTTATTCTGACTAATAAATTTAAGAGCCGAGAAGCTAGAGAAAGAGGAACAAGAGGGAGATAGGAAGAAACTCATTTATGTACAGGGTCTGGCAGAAGGAATGCCTGCTTGAGTGTGGTTGGTAGGGTAGTAATGTGGGTGTAATAATTTATAATTTAAATTTGAACATTTCTCCTAAAATGTCATATGGTATTCTTGAGTATGATACTGTTGTTATAGAATTGCATGCTTATGATTTTGTAATAAAAGATTTTGTAATAAAAGGAACAGTATTTGTGCTGGACCTTGCATTTATGGAATATTTATTGAGCACTTATGCCCTAGACCCTATAGTGGGACAGGTTATGTCCAAGGTACTGAGGAAACATAAACAAAATTGGCAATGTAACTCTTCTCATGCACTTACATTCTAGTTGGGAGAAACAAAAGCAGGAAAAAAATTATGAGTTGTGATAAGCATGCACAAGAATAAAAACAGGGAGTAGATCAGAGGGAGCTGGTTGGTCAGGGGAGCCCACTCCAAGGTTGTGACTTTTAAGCTGGGCTTCAGTGACAAGAAGGAAACAGACACCTTAAAATCAAAGGGAGAGGAGCATTTGATGCTAAAGGAATGGCGAGTGCAAAGTCCTGGTGGTGCAAAAGGGCACAAACATGTGAGCAAGCAGACCATGTGGCCA
Organism: Micronycteris hirsuta; assembly: GCA_004026765.1. NCBI lineage: Eukaryota > Metazoa > Chordata > Mammalia > Chiroptera > Phyllostomidae > Micronycteris > Micronycteris hirsuta. The sequence goes on along the minus strand of PVJI01012975.1, from coordinate 16,155 downwards.
ATGTAGAGTGTGAGTATAGGAGTGGATGGGATGAGGCTGGGTTTGGGAGGGGGATAGAGTGTGGATTTTATTATAAAAGTAAAGGGAGACTGTTAGAAACTTTCTGGTTTGGAATAACAAGATCTGTTTCCAAAGCTCCCTTTGAAATTGTGCAGAGAACAGACCATGGAGGGGCAACAGTGAAGCAGGAACACAGTGAGGAGACTGCAGCAGTAGTTCACGTGAGAGAGGATGGTGGTAGAGGTGATGGAGAGAAGTGAGGGGTCAGTTACTGGTTTGAAGGTGAAGTTGACATGGAAAAAACCTAAGTGTCTGTCAATGAATAGATAAAGAAGATATCCATGGGTATCTTCTAAGGCACATACACACAGGAGTGTTACTCAGCCATGAGAAAGAAGAAAGCCCTGCCATTTGTGACAACATGGATGGACCTTGAAGACATTATGCTAAGTGAGATAAGTCACACAGAAAAAGACAAATGGCATATTTGATACCACTTACATGTGGAATCTAAGAGAGTTGAACTAGTAAAACAGAGGATAGATGGGCTTTTACCAGGGTCTGGGGGTGGGAAAATAGTAGAGGTATTGTTTAAGGGCATGAACTTATAGTGAGTAGCTAAATAAGTCCTTGAGACCTTATGCACAGCAGTGATTACAGACAACAGTACTCTATTATAATCATCAAATTTTCAAAGAGACAAGGTCTTAATTATTCCCACCACAAAAAGAAATTATAATTATATGACATAATAGAGGTGTTAACTAATGCTACAATGGCAATGTTATATATCAAATATAGTTCCATAAAAATGGTGTACTTGCCATGTTTTGCTGATGAGAAAAAGAGAATCAAGATGGATTATAAGTTTTTGGCTTGCAGAAGCTGGGGGTGCCATGTCCAATGATGGGGATAGCAGGGAGGAGAGCACATTGGGAGGGGTGGCTGGAATTCCCAAGAGAGGGATTGGTTGTCTTAATACTGAGATTCCAAGTAGACAATCAAGTGGAGAAGTTGAAACAGAATAGTGATGAGTCAGAAAATTGACACAAAGGGAGCAGAGAGAAAGGAAGATAATAAGGCGAAGGTGCTAACATTCCTCAAATCTTTTCCTGTGGCACTTAGTACATTTTCCCCTTGTCTTCATGCCGTAGGACCCCACATAGAGACTTACACTGACCCCTCAAATACCTGTCCTTATTCTCCTAAAAATCCTTCTAGTTCTTTTCAATTGAACTCTAGTCCAAAGCATGGCTATAGCACTCTACAAATCTGGGTTCAAATCCAAAAATTGCCACTTACTAGATGTGGAATATTGGGTAGGTAATTTAACTTCTCTGAGCCTCAGTTTCCTTACAAAATTGGAATCATAAAACCTACCTCATGGAGTTTATTGAGCATTTATCACACTATATCTATTATTTTATTTGATCCTCAACACAGCCCTAAAGGGTAAGGATATTGCTGCTCCCATTCTGCAGATGAAGAAGCTGAGGCTCAGGGAGGTTACATGACTGGTACAAGATCCCATATCTAGAAACTAGGAGAAAAGAAGTAACTTTTCCAAGTTTATGTAGGTGTGTCCAATATGGTATTCAAACTGATGTAGTCCTTCCTTCTTTTTTGCATAGTAGCTGATACATAGTAAGGGCTCAAAAAAAGAGAGCTGCTTGTTTTTCATTGTTTTTGTGTCCTATTGTACAATGCACTTACCAGTTTGCTTTCCCATCTGCTTCAGTAATTCCCTGAGGCCAGGGGCTCTGACTTGTTCATGACTATGTCATCTGTGCCCTGTACAGAGCATGGTACTCAGCAGGTGCACAGTAGATGTTGCTTAAATGGAAAACATGACAGCGGGACAGCCAACCAGAGCTCCCGTATCTGTGAGCAATACTTCAGATGGATGGATTTCCTCTGTGTTTGAGACAAGAACAAACCTTGCCAGTCTGCAGGAGGGGAGGTAGACAACAGAATAAATATCTCAGCAAGTTCCTCCACCCTTAAGCGTCACCCTCTGTGAGGAGCATCTCTTCAAAACAGGAATTAAAATAATATGTTGTATTTGGCATCAGCCAAGTGCCCACACAAGTGCTAAACATAGCATAAGAAAGGGAAAGATTCGATGGTGCAGAACAGGAGACTTCTAAGTTCATTCTACTTCCAGCATGTGAGACAGTGAGTGGGTCATGGTCAGGACAATTCAGTTGAAATATGGCCCACCTAAGCACAAGAGTTCTTCTTCTTCCTTCTCCTCCTCCCCTGCCTCCTCCTCCTCCTCTGATTGATTTCATTTATTTTAAGAGAGAGGGGAAGGGAGGGAAAAAGAGAGGGAAAGAAACATCCATGTGAGAGAGAAACATTGATCAATGGCCTTATGCTTCCTGCCCGGGGACTGAACCTGCAACCTAGACAGGTGCCCTGACTGGGAATTGCAGCAGCGACCTTTTGCTTTGCAGGCTGATGCCCAACAGACTGAGCCACACTGGTCAGGGCAAGAGCTATTCTTAATGGGAAGGCCAAGAAGCCCTACAGTAAACTTCTCGGGGAGGTAGGCAAAATGAGGTCCTTGAGGTGAGGTGGTATTATCTTAGCTGTGTCAATTTTAGAGCTGGGGGCTGGCCTAAAAACCCCAAATACCTGACTCTAGTGAGATGGTTACTTAATAATGAGAAATAATCAAAAGATTAAAATAGCTTTGCAATCAGTACATGCTTCTTAGACTGTACATCCTTTCATAAGAAAATTATGGATTGTGTATGCCTATACCCTTACCTTGGAATGTGAATATCCATGAAGATTGTTCTAGTTGTGAGGGGTTCTAAGGGCAGGGAGGAGTCAAAGCTATGGCTGTTTCCCTTTCCTACATCTCCTAAGATCCCTCAAGAACTTCAGAGAGGAAGCTGATTTTCCTGAAGCAGAAAGGAGAGTCTGGACATTCCAGGAGAAGGAAATCACCTTTCACTGTAACTCCTGGTACTTAGGGATGTGGAAGCACAGCTGGTGTAGGGAAGGGGAGTGGTGTAAGGCTCTGGAGATGCACCTGCTCCTTAGAATAAAAGGGCACACCATTCCTGAGGGCCACTTGACAAAATCTCAGCCGCCTGCTGTGCTATGAATCTCAGACCCCTAAGTCTGTCTCTTGCCTCTTCTCCTATATCTCACCAAACCCCTGCTGTGATGAATGTGGGAGCGAGGGAATGCGTACAATTTCAGACGATGCCTTGGAGAACTCCAAATCCATTTGCCTGGATGCTACACTTCTATTGCTTCCTCTTTCCTATTTCTCCCACTTCATACTACCAACACCACTGACATAAATGATTTTATGATATTGTAGAATTTTATAGTATCCAGGGAATTTATTTTTTATTTAATAATTTTTATTGTATTTTTCCATTACCATGTATTCTCCTGTATCCTCTCACCCCTGATATCTCCACACTGTTGTCCATGTCCATGAGTCCCTTTTCCTTTTCGCTGAATACCTTCACTCCTACCCTACCCCCCTTAGCTGTCATTCTGCTGTCTATAAGTCTGTCTCTATTTTCTTGTTAGTTCAATTTGTTCACTAGAGTCCACATATAAGTGAAATAATATTGTATTTGTCTTTCTCTGACTGAATTATTTCACTTAGCAAAGTGTTCTTCAGGTCCATCCATGCTGTCACAAAAGGTAAAACTTTCTTCTTATTTACAGATGAATAGTATTCCATTATGTAAATGTTCCATAGTTGTTTTATTCAGTCATCCACTGATGGACACTTGAGCTGCTCCCATATCGTGGTGATTGTAAATAATACTGAAATGAACATAGGGGTGCTTTGAAAGACATAGGGGTCTTTCAAAGTAGTGTTTTGGGTTCCTTTGGATATATTCCCAGAAGTAGGATTGCTGGGTCAAAAGGCAGATCCTTTTTTATTTTTTTGAGGTATCTCCATACTGCTTTCCACAGTGGCTGCACCAATATGCATTCCCACCAACAGTGCAGAAGGGTTCCCCTTCTCCACATCCTCGCAAACACTTGTTTGTTGACGTATTGATGATGGCCATTCTGACGTGTGAGATGGTATCTCATTGTGGTTTTAATTTGCATTTCTCTGATGATTAGTGACATTGATGATGTCGAGCATCTTTTCATATGTCTATTGGCCATCTGTATGTCCTCTTTGAGGAAGTGCCTATTTAGGTTTTTTTCCCATTTTTCAACTGGGTTTTTTTTTTTTTTTGCTCTGGAGTTTTTAAAATTATTTATACATTTTGGATATTAACCCCTTATTATATGTTTGGGTGAATATATTTGCCAATTCTGTGGGTAGTCTTTTTATTTTTTTGATCTTTTCCTTTGCCTGAAAAAACATTTTAGTTTGAAATAGTTCTATTTGTTTCTTTTTTCTTTTGTTTTCCTTGCCTGGGGAGATATATCTGATAAAATATTGCTACAAGCTATGTCTGAGATTTTGCTGACTATATTTCCTTCTACTATTTTTATGGTTTCAGGTCTAACATTTAAGTCTCTAATCCATTTTGAATTAATTCTTGTGTGTGGTGTAAGAAGGTGATCTAGTTTTATTTTTCTACATGTATCTGTCCAGTTTTCCCAGCACCATTTATTGAATAAACTATCTTTATCCCATTGTATGAGCTTATGTCCTCTGTTGGATATTAATGGACTATAAAGGTGTGAGTTTATTCTGGGCTCTCTATTCTGTTCCATTGATCTGTGTGTGTGTTTTTATGCCAGTTCCATGCTGTTTTGATTACTATGGACTTATAGTATAGTTTGATATTATGTAGTGTGATTCCTCCAACTTTGTTCTTCTTTCTCAAGATTGCTGTTGCTATGTGGGGTCTTTTGTGGTTCCATATAAATTTTTGAAATATTTGTTCTAGTTCTGTGAAATACATCATTGGAATCTTGATAGGAATTATGTTAGATCTATAGATCGCTTTGGGTACTATGGGCTTTTTATGATGTTATTTCTTCTTATCCATGAACGTGGTATTTGCTTCCACTTATTTGTATCTTCTATTTCTTTCTTCAGTGTTTTATAATTTTCTGAGCATAGGTCTTTTAGATCTTTAGTTAAATTTATTCCTAGGTATTTTATTCTTTCTGAAGCAATTATAAATAGGATTGTTTTTTAAATTTCCCTTTCTGTTAGTTTGTTATTGGCATATAAAAAGGCAATTTATTTCTGAACATTAATTTTGTGTCCTGCTACTTTGCTAAATTCATTTATCACTGCTAGTAGTTTCTTGGTGGAATCTTTAGGATTCCGTGTTTACAGTATCATGTCATCTTCAGATAAAGACAGATTTACTTCTTCTTTTCCAATTGAGATGCCTTTCATTTCTTTTTTGATTATTTTATTTTTTAAGGTATGTATATATTTTAAAGTATTTTATTTATTCATTTTCAGAGAGAGGGGAAGAGAAGGAGAAAGAGAGGGACAGAAATATCAATGCGTGGTTGTCTCGTGTGCCACATACTGGGGACCTGGACTGCAACCCAGACATGTGCCCTGACTGGGAATTGAACCAGCGACACTTTGTTTCATAGCCCGCACTTGATCCACTAAGTTAAACCAGCCAGGGCTAAAGTATATTTTATTGATTATGCTATTACAGTTGTCCCATTTTTTTCTCCCCTTTCTCCCATCTCCTCCCTCACCCTCCAGCATTCCCCCCTGTCCACAGTTCATGTCCATGGGTTGTACACATAAGTTCTTTGGCTTCTTCATTTCCTATACTATTCTTAACCTCCCCCTGACTATTTTGTGCCTACCAATTATGCTTCTTATCCCTGTTCCTTTTCCCCCCATTGTCCCCTTCTCCCTCCCCACTGATAATCCTTCATGTGATCTCCATTTCTGTGATTCCATTCCTATTCTAGTTGCTTAGTTGTTTTTTTTTTTTTTTTTTTTTTTTTTTTTTTTTTTTTTTTTTTTTTTTTTTTTTTTTTTTTTTTTTTTTTTTTTTTAGGTTTGGTTGTTGATAGTTGTGAGTTTGTTCTCATTTTACTGTTCAGATTTTTCATCTTCTTCTTTTCTTTAGATAAATCTCTTTAACACTTCATATAATAAGGGCTTGGTGACAATGAACTCCTTTAACTTGACCTTGTCTGGGAAACACTTTACCTGCCCTTCCATTCTAAACAACAGCTTTGCTGGATAGAGTAATCTTGGATGGAGGTCCTTGCCTTTCATGACTTTAAATACTTCCTTCCAGCCCCTTCCCTGTAAGGTGCATTTTGGGAAATCAGCTGATAGTTTTATGGAAACTCTGTCATAGGTAACCGTCTCCTTTTCTCTTGCTGCTTTTTAAGATTCTCTCCTTATCTTTCATCTTGGGTAATGTAATTATGATGTGCCTTGGTCCTCTTGGGCCCAATTTCTTTGGGACTCTCTGAGCTTCCTGGACTTCCTGGAAGTCTATTTCCTCCCCCAGATTGGGGAAGTTCTCCTTCATTATGTTTTCAAATAAGTTTTCAATTTCTTGCTTTTCCTCTTCTCCTTCTGGCACCACTATGATTTGGATATTGGAATGTTTAAGGTTGTCCCGGAGGTTCCTCAGCTTCTCCTTATTATTATTATTTTTGAATTGTTGTTTCTTCATTCTGTTCTGGTTGAATTTTATTTCTTCCTTCTGGTCCAAACCGTTGATTTGAGTCCCGGTTTCCTTCCCTTCACTGTTGTCTCCTTGTACATTTTCCTTTATTTCACTTTTCATATCCTTCACTTTTTCCTCTATTTTGAGATCACACTCAACCAATTCTGTGAGCATCCTGATTACCAGTATTTTGAACTCTGTATCTGATAGGTGGGCTATTTCTTCATCGCTTAGTTATATTTTTTTCTGGAGCTTTGATCTGTTCTTTCATTTGGGCCATATATTTTTGTCTCAGTGCACCTGATATGTAGTAAGGGGTGGAAACTTAGGTATTTGACAGGGCGGGGCAACCCATGTTGTTGTGTTGTGGTGCTGTATGTGGGGGAGGGGTCAGAGAGAGAACAATGCTGCTTGCTCAGCTCTTGGAGGGCTTTCAGTCACTTCCTCTGCTGCTCACGAGTAAATTGAGCCCTTCTGGTGCTGATTCCTGGGTGGGTGGTTTTGTGTACATTCTAGGACCCTGTCTATCTCTCCAAAGAACTCTCCTGTGAGGCTTGGAATTTCTCCTGCCAACTCAACCCCCACAGGTTTTTTCAGTCAGAGGTTTTGAGCCTTTATTTCCCTGTGCTGGAACCCTGGATTGTGCAATCTGTCTCACTCCCAAATTGTTCCTCCCAGTTTATCCACACATAAACGTGGGACTGCCTGCTCTGCCAGCCACTGCCTTGCTGTGAGTCCTCTCCACCCTGGCTGCCAATTTCTGTCCCTCCTACCTGTCTGGATGAATGTTTCTTCTTTAACTCCTTGGTTGTCGGACTTCCATACGGTTCAATTTTCTGGCCATTCTAGTTATTTTTTGTTTTTAAATTTGTTGTTGTCCTTCTTTTGGTTGTGTGAGGAGTCAAAGTGTATCTACCTATGCCTCCATCTTGGCCAGCAGTAAGTATTTATTTATTTATTTTTATTTCTGCTCTGATCTTTATTTTTCCCTTCGTTCTACTCACTTTGGGCTTTATTTGTTGTTCTTTTTCAAGTTTCTTTTTTTAAGTGTAAAGTTAGATTGTTTATTTGAGCTTTTTCTTGTTTTGCAAGGCAGGCCTGTAATAGTTATTAATTTCTCTCTTAGGATTGCTTCCTCTGTGTCCCACAGATTTTGGATTTTTGTTTCTCATTTTAATTTGTTTCAAGGTATCTTTTGATTTATTCCATGACCTTGTTGTTGATCCATTCATTGTTTAAAGCATTTTATTTAGCTTCCATGTCTCTGCGTTTCTCAGTGTTCTTGTGATTGATTTCTGATTTCATTGCTTAGTGGTCAGAGAAAATGCTTGATATGACTTCAGTCTCCTTAAATTTATTGAGAGTTGTTTTGTGTCCTAACATGTGGTCTACCCTAGAAAACATTCCAAGTGCACTTGAAAAGTATGTATATTCTGTTTCTGTGGGCTGAAATGCTCTGAAGATATCAATTAAATCCATTTGACCTAGTTTGTCCTTTAAGACTGCTTTCTCCTTGTTGATTTTCTGTCTGAAAGATCTATCAATTGAAGTCAATAGGGTGTTATAATTCCCGACTATGACGTGTTTCTTTTGATCTTTCACTTTATGTCCCTCAAGATTTGCTTTACATATTTAGGTGCTCCCATGCTGGGTGCATAAATGTTTACTAGGGGCATATCCTCTTGTTGGATTGTTCCCTTTATCATTATGTAGTGTCCTTCATTGTCTCTGACTATAGCCTTGATTTTAAAGTCCACTTTGTCATGTATAAGTACTGCTGCGCTAGCCTTTTTTTCCTTTCTATTTGCATCAAATCTATTTTACCATCCCTTTACTTTTAGTCTGTGTTTATCTTTCAATCTGAGATGGGTCTTATTTTCTTACCCATTCAGCTACCCTATGTCTTTTCGCTGGAGCATTTAAGCCATTTACATTTAAGGTGATAGATATGTATTTATTGTCATTTTATTTTTAAACTATTTTCCCCATTTTCCTTTTTCTTCCTCTTCTTAAAGCAAGCCTTTAATATTTGTTGCAGTACTGGTTTGGTATTAACTTTAGCTTTTTCTTGTCTGGGAAACTCCATATTTCTTCTTCTATTTTAAATGATAACCTTGCTGGGTGAAGTAGCCTTGGTTGTAGGTCCTTGCTTTTCATCATCTTGAATATTTCATGCCACTCCCTTCTAGCCTGAAATGTTTCTGATGAGAAATCAGATGAAAGCCTAATTGGTGCTCCCTTGTATGTTACTACCTGCTTTTCTCTTGGAGGTTTTAGGGTTCTCTCCTTGTCTTTAAGCTTTGTCATTTTAATTATGATGTGTCTCAGTGTAGGCCTCTTTGGATCCAACTTGTTTAGGACTCTCTGAGCTTTCCGTACTTGTATTTTTTTATCCTTCACCAGATCAGGGAAGTTTTCAGTCATTATTTCTTCAGATAGGTTCTTGATCCCTTGCTCTCTTTTCCTTCTGGTATTCTCATGATGTGGATGTTACTGTGCTTCATGTTGTCCAAAATGCTTCTTAAGCTCTCCTCGTTTTTAAAATTCTTTGTTTCTTTTTTGCTGCTCTGCCTGGCTGTTTTTTCTACCTTGTCTTCCAAATCACTGAATCAATTGTCTGCTTCATATAACCTACTGTTTATTCCATCTAGTGTATTATTTATTTCAGATATTGCATGTTTTATTTCTGACCGGTCTTTTTTTATGGTTTGTCTTATTTCATGCTGTTGAGTTCCTTATAATCATTACTCTAAACTCTCTATCTGAAAATTGCTTGCCTCCATTTCATCTAGTTCTTCTGGAGAATACTCTTCCTCTTTCATTTGGGTCTGTTTCTTTTTCTTCTCATTTTGGCTGATTCTTTGTGTTTATTTCTATGTATTATGTATATCTGCAAGATTCTCATGCATGCCTAATTCAAACCCTGCCTGTGATTGGCCCTGGGCAACCTGTTTGGAGCTATCAGTGATCCACAGCTTGTGATTTTTCTGCTGGGCGTGGGTGTGTGCAGAAAGAAGCAAGCTGAGCATGAAGGCTGGCTTTTACTAGCACCAGGCCCGTGGGCAGGTCAGCTGAAGCCTCGGCACTCCCAGCAATTCACTTCTGTCTGTAGGCTGTCTGTAGGGTTAAAAAGGGCAAGTCTTCCAGGCTATACTCCTCAGCAGCAGGGCTTAAGCACCACAGGGTGGGGCAGAGTAATTCCTGTGGGTGGTGCTATTGCTTCTCATCAGGCTGATGCCACTTGGAGGGGCTTTCCTGGCCTGGGAAAGAAAGCTCTTACAGTATGGGGAATGATTCAGTACAGGAATCCTGGAAGCTGTTCCTTTACTTCTCTCCCCAGAGTCACCAGCCCCACATTCTTCTCAAGTGTCTTTAGTCCACTCTGCCCTTCCTCTGTAGGAGTCTAGAGTAGCAGCTGCAAATGGAATTTTGTGTGTTGGCCCTTTACGAGGCTTTCTGGGTCTCCAGCCGTGTCTCCCTGGAAGAGAGAAACCCCACTGCTTTTCGCTGCTGTATGTTATTTGGGTTCCTTTCCCAGTGCTGTAGGCTGGGAAGGCCTGTTTGGGGTTTAGACCCCACACTTCTTGGGGAAACTCCCTGCTCATTGATATATCCTTCTGGAACTTCAGCTGCTTCCATGGGGGCCCAGCTCACCCTGTTGCATCTCCTCCACTCCCTATCAGTCACTTTGTGGGGAAATAACTCCTTCCATCTGTTAGTGGTTATAAGGCTTCTCTCCAGCTAGTGTGCAGTTGGTTATTCAGGATGGTTTTTCTATAATTATAATTACAGTTTGGTCCTGGAAGGAGGTTAGTGTAGCTTCCACTTACTCCTCCATCATCTTAGGTCTTTCTGCATTAACCTTAAATGCACCAAGTACCAGCCTCCCTGGAGTGCTTCTGTTTGCATCCCCTCGCATGGGCCCTGGCCTTTGAAGCAGAGTATCCAAGGACTTTAGAATCTGGATCTCGTTCCCATCTAGCGCATGAATTTAAGAAACTTGAGATGGATGTTCACATTTTGCTTGACTACTTCTAGGGCAGGATTGTCGGCCTGGGATGATTTTGTCCTCCAGGGGACATTTGACAACATCTGGAGACATTTTTTGGTTGTCATGCCTAAGGGAGAAATGCTGCTGGCATCTAGTGGGTAGAAGTCTGGAATGCTATTGATCATCAATATTGATTATGCTTATAATGCATAAAACAATCCCCTACAAAGGAATATCTGGTCCCAGATGTAAATGGTGTCAAGTTTAGAAACCCTTCTTTAACGATGGATTTCACCATCAATCCCCACCACCATGACAGTCTCCTTTACTTTCAGGTTACTCTAATTAGTAAAAGACAGGCAGACATATAAGAGGCGGGTGGCTTTGGTACAAACATATTTGGAGAAAGTCAAGATTACACAATTCTAGGTATTGGCAAAGGTATTTAAGAAATGCCTACCAGTAATACAATGGTTTGGAACAGGATCACCCAAAGCTATTTCCAAGGCAAGTGTCCAAATAACATGGAATTTCTGGGAACACAGTTGGTTCCAAGAATTGGAAACTGACATCTAAAATCTGATATGCAGTGGTTATTAGAATAAGAAAGCAGACACAAAAACGCAGCCTTTCCCAAGAATGCACAATAAAAGGAATACACAATAAAGTGACATATATATCATTGAAAACCAACTGGTTGGAGGAGGGGCTAATGTGCCGGAGATGGCAAGTAGAAATGAGTTGTACAGTAGTCATGAATACTAATTCATTATGTGTTAAACATCCTTGACATTCTTTCATTCTCTCTCTCAGACATTGTTGTTGTGTTTAGGTGAGTGTAAAAATGTATTAGTAGCAGGATGAAATTTCTCCCTCCATTCTTGGTGGGGAGGCTGTCTTTAGAAAGACAATAGAAAAGACTGAGGTTTCATTTACATAATAGTGACAACTATATTATGCTCAGGGAGAAAGTCAGTATTAATGAGAGTAAGGCAAGCTATGAAAAATACTTACTTCACAAAATATTTTTTAAAGAAGGAGTTGTTTTCTTATGGATCAATGGTTTCCAAATTCTTCTGATTGTGCACTCATTAGAATTTTGGAGCATTCTACAATACATGTTTATGTATAAATTATAAACATGTATTTCTATATTAATATATTATGTATCTTATAAATCAGATACAAAGCAAGAAATTCAAAAGAAAATAAGAGGTAAATTTTTTCTTTACACACCCCAATAAATTGTCCTATCTAACCTCAACCACTAGTGTGGATGCTTACTTCTGGGTCAAAACAGTTAACCCATGTTGCACTTACTAAGTGTGAGACATCGTTCTGAGACTTTATGTATATTACCTAATTTAACACTCATAACAAACCCGAAGGGGCAAAAACAATGGTCATTACCATTTCACCAGAGGCATAGAGAGGTTTAGTAACTTTTCTAAGGTCATACAGCTAAAAAGTGGAAGATCAAGGACTCAAGCTGTAGTCTGAGGATTCAAGCTCTCATCTGCTCTCACCTGAGGAAAGTGAAAGGCTGGAATCCTCTTCCTGTGACAGAGGAAGGAATCAGGCTGGTGTTCAAAACCTGGGGGATTTAAGGAATTCCTTCATGACAGAACAAGAACCTGGGAGGAGAATAGTAAAGACCAGGGGTATAGGGTAAGGAGGAGAGAAAGAGGCATAGGCTAGAGAAGACTCCCAGAAGTTTCCAGAGGCAGACCCTGATTGGATTGAAAGGCTTTTTTTTTTTTTTCATTTCTTTTTCTGAAATTTCACTCTTAGTATATAGAAGTGCAATGAATTTATTACATTGATTTTTGTATCCTGAAACTTTATAGTATTTGTTTATTGTTTCAAATAGTTTTTTGGTGAAGTTTTTAGAGTGTTCTATATAAAGAATTGTATCATCTGCAAAAAGTGACAATTTTACTCCTTTATTCTGAATTTTGATGCCTTTTATTTCTTTGTCTTACTTGATAGCTCTGGCTAGGACTTCCAGTACTATCTTGATTAACAGCAGTGAGAGTAGACATCTCTGTATTGCTCCTGATGTTAGAGGAAAAGCTTTCAGTTTTTTGCCATTGAGTATGATATTAGCTGACAATTTGTCATATATGGGCTTTATTATGTTGAGGTACTTCTAGATCCATTTTCTTGAGTGTTTTAATTATAAATGGATGTTGTATCTTGTCAAATGCTTTTTTTTAATCTATTGATATGATCATGTAATTTTTCTTTTAGTTTGTTAATATAGTGTATCACACTGCTTGATTTGCATATCTTAAACCATCCTTGTGACCCTGAATGCAACAACAAAAACAAAATACCTAGGCATAAACTTAACAAAGGAAGTGAAGGACCTATATGCTAAAAACTACAAGACATTATTAAAAGAAATTGAAGAAAACACAAAGAAATGGAAAGATATTCCATGTTGATGGATTGGAAGAACCAACACAGTTAAAATGGCCATAATACCTAACTCAATACACAGATTTAATGCAATCTCCATCAAAATCCCAACGGCATTTTAAAAAAGAAATATAACCAAAAAAATCACCAGATATGTGTGTGGCCACAATAGATCCCACATAGCCAGAGCAATCCTGAGAGAAAAGAACAAAACCTGCAGAATCACACTCCCTGACTTCAAATTAAATTACAAAGTGACAATAATCCAAGCCGGATGGTATTGGCAGAAAAACAGACACACAGATCAATGGAACAGAACTGAGAGCCAGGAAATAAAACTACATGTATATGGGCAAATAGAATGCAAAGGAGATAAGAAAGCCTCTTCGATAAATGTTGCTGGAAAAATTGGAAAGCTACACAAAAAGGAATGAACTCAGAATGGTATTTGTCACCAGACACAAAAATTAACTCAAAATTGATCAAAGACCTAAATATAAGGTCTGAAACAATAAATTACATAGAACAAAACATAGGCACTAAACTTATGGTCCTTGGTTAGGGAGGATTTTGTGAATTTTACCTCAAAGGCAAAAAAAGTAAAAGCAAAAATAAATGAATGGGACTACATCAAATTAAAAGGCTTATTTGCAGCAATAGAACCCATCAACAGAACAAAAGTGCAAGCAACCAAATGTGAGAAGATATTTGCAAACAATGCCTCCAATAACAGATTACCACCTATAATATATAAAGAACTCATACAGCTCAACATCAAACAAACAATTAAATAAAAATAATGGGCAGAGGACCTGAACAGACACTTCCCCCAAGAAGACATACAGATGGCCAATATATATGTGAAAAGATGCTCAACTTCACTAATTATTAGGGAAATGCAAATCAAAACTATAATGAGATATCACCCCACACCTGTTAGAATGTCTATGATAGACAAGATAAGCAATAACAAATGTTGGAGAGGTTGTGAAGAAAAAGGAACCCTCATTCACTGTTGGTCAGAATGTAAACTGTACAGCTGCTATAGGAAAGAGTATGGAGTTTCCTCAAAAAATTGAGACTAGAGCCCGGCTGGTGTAGCTCAGTGGATTGAGTGCGGGCTGGGAACCAGAGGGTCCCGGTTCGATTCCCAGTCGGGGCATATGCCTGGGTTGCGGGCCAGGTCCCCGTGAGGGCCATGTGAAAGGCAACCATACATTGTTCTTTCTCCCTCCCTTCTCTCTCTGAAAATAAATAAGTAAATAAATCTTAAAAAAAAAATTGAGACTAGAGTTACCGTATGACTCAGCCACCCTTCTTCTGAGTATCTACCCCTAAAATTCAAAAACATCTTTTTATAAAGATATATGTCCCCCTACGTTTATTGCAGCATTAATTATGACGGCTATTGCATGGGAACAACTGAAGCATCTTTTGAAAGATAGATGATTGGATAAAAAAGATGTGGTACATACATACAATGGCATACTACTCAGCCATAAGAAAAGATGACATACTGTCATTTGTGAAAACATGGATATATCTTGAGAATATCATGCTAAGCAGAATAAGTCAGGCAGAAAAAGTCAAGAACCATGTGATTTCACTCGTATGTGTGATATAAAACTGAAAGCAACAAATGAACAAACAAGACAAACAAAAAGTCATAGCCACATATAACAGTGTGGTAGTTACCAGAAAGAAAGAGGGAGATAGTAAAGGGTGAATGGGATTAAATATATGGGGATAGAGGGAGATTTGAATTTGGGTGGTAAACATACAATGCAATTATGTAGTATAGAATTATACACTTACAACCTATGTAATTTTATTAACTAGTGTCACCCCAATGAATGCAATTAAAAAATTCAAAGAAGAGACATTTTGAAAGGAAAAGCAAAGGAAATCTTGGCACCATATACCATACTTCATGAGTGGACAGCATTGTTTTCTGTATGGTGACAACCTGGACTTGCAGCCTTTTCTTGATACTGGGCAACATGGAAGAATCTCAGTGATAAAGACTGTCATGGGTTTTCTCACAGCCTTGATACCCTGACCATTGTTTTTCCCTCAAATGGTTTTAATGTTCTCTACTACATCCTGACTACATTGGAGAGCTCCAGAAACCAATTCCTCAAGGTACAGATAGAAATATTATTCTGTATACAGTTGGACTTCCTAAGATGGTGGCATAGGTGAATGCGCCATGCCGCCTCACACAACCAAACAAGGAAAAAATCAGAAATATACACAACCAAAAACAGCCAGATCTGACAGAAAATCGAATTGAGAGGAAGTCCAACAACCAAGGAATTAAAGAAGATACATTCATCCAGTCTGGTGAGCCGGGTGGAGCAGGGCGGAGGGAGAGCGCTCGGCGACTCTGCAGTGAGCTGGTGAGCACAAGGCAGGACCTCGATTGGAGGGGCGGTTCCCGTGCAGCTGCAGCACACCGAGACGGGGGTGCCTGACCGAAGCGCGGCCACCGCCCGGCTCATCCGGACCCAGCGGGGCCGAGACTGGTGGACCGGCCAGGTCCGCATTTGCGGGCAGACGGACTGGGAGAGAAAGCAGTGTGCAACCCATCAGTGCAGATTGAGAGCACGTGTGGGGGTGGAGTTGGCGGCGGGAGGAACTCCCGACCTCATAGGAGAGTTTCGCTGGGGAGACCCGCGGGGGATTGGAGCTATGTAGCCCGTCCACCGACCCTGGAATGACCCCCGGAGCAAGCGCAGAAGGGCTCGAATTGCTTGCAGGGGGAGGTGTGGGTGCAGAGAGCGGAGCGGGTGCCATTGTGTTCTCAGGTCCCACCCCCACAGGCTACGTCACAGCACAACTACCTTGAGTTTCCCTGCCCAGGTGAACCCCAAGGCTCTGCCCCCCTTACAGTAACAGGCACACCGAGGGAAAAAAAATGGCCAAAGAAAGGAACAGATCAAAGCTTCAGAACTAACCGACCAAGAGATAGCCAACCTATCAGATGCACAGTTTAAAACCCTAGTAATCAGGATGCTCACAGAATTCAATGAAAAATTATTGAAATTGCTTGAACAAATGAGGAGAGATCTGCAGGGAACCAATAGGGATAAGAAGGAAACTGGGACTCAAATCAACAGAGTGGACCAGCAGAAA
>PVJI01012974.1:0-49433 GCA_004026765.1 Micronycteris hirsuta | reverse complement strand
CCTTGACATAAATTGTGCCCAGTACTGCCAGTGAGGCCTCCCAGCCACAGATCAGCTGGAGAGGACACAGCATGGCATGCAGAAAGCCTTGGGCAAAGCCAGTTTCTCAGCTGAATGATGGCTGCTCAGAGCAGGGCCTCACTGTACTCACCTACCAGGTGTTTGGAAGGGGCACCTGGTGTAAGGTCCGATCTCAATAGGAAGCAGCACCAGTGCAAGGTTAGAAAGCAGAAATATTGGTTGTGTTTTCTTGATGTGCACTTCTAAATCATTTCACCTGTGTTTTGTCTTGATTTTTCTACTTCGGTTGTAAAGTTCCCAAGGCAGATGAAAGAATATTCCTAGCTTTCCCCCAAAACCTTATTCTGCCTTTTCTTCTCCTTCCCTCTAGCACTTAATGCAGTCCTGGTTCAAGTACTTCTTTAGAGGTGATATCTCAAAGATACTGGCTGAGGTAGCCAGGGGTAGACCAGTCAACTGCTTGGTTCTGGAGCCTCTGGGTCTGTGACACATGTTCACTGAGTGATTTAAACCAGGTCAGGTAAAAGTGGAGCCACTCAATGGACAGCTTTCCCAACTCTAATAAAAGAGACGGCCACAGGACTTCACTGAACTGGAATGGGGACCCACAGGACGGCAGCTCTAGTGACCTATTTCTCTCTGGTAAGTTACACCCCACACCTATTTAATTTTTATTATTGCATTCAAAATTTCCATGGGGGAAGTTTCACCGTGTTCTTTAACAGCCCACGGCTGGAACATTCTGACCAGTTGGTAAACAAGCCTGCTCCCCCAACCCCTCAACCCTTAGAACCACACTGGACGGCAGCTTCTGCTTATTTCTGACTCAGGAGGAAAAGTTTAACCTGATGAGTCACCAGCAGCACTTCCTGTGACATTCTGGGGAAAACTACAGTTGACTTAGGAAGAACTCTGATGCACTTCATTGGTTTCCGAGCCACACGGATGGAAAATTTTGAGTCCTGCTCCGTGCTGTACATGAAAGCTTTCACACCAACACTGTTCTCTCTTGGAGGTTTCCTGTCATGGCACCATGGCTGCCCTATTGTCAGCCTGCAGTAAGTGACTTGGGTAAACAAGGCCGCCCTAGAGGGGAGCATAGTATCTCCCCTGCCAACCTCACCCAGATAGCTACTACTTCTTTTGTGACCATCTGAGCCCTGTTTCCTCATCTGTTCCCCTTGTCCCCAGGAATAGTATGTAACCAGCATTGTTCCAGATGCACATGTGAGAGGCGAATCCATAACCCAAGGATGGTCAGCCTACACTTCATCAATGGAGATTTTTTATGGCAAGAGCCCAGGCAATGAGAAGGGAGTTATCCTGGGATCTACAATATTTTACTAGTAGATATGCCACAAGGTCAGAGCAATAAAGTCACTGAACTCTGAGATAGTTACAGATCTGTTCAAGCCCTTGCAATGAGGAAATATCTCAGAAAAGGTATAAAAGATGATTAACTTTCTCAAGAAACAGGTTTCTTAGTATAGCAAACGTAAAATTGACAAATATCAAATGATATTTAAGTGCATGATCCTGGGTCAGTTTTAACTAAAGAAGCCAAAAGACAGTCATTCATCAAGACAGCCTATACAGTGTGACGATGATGCACCAAGCCCCCTGGCCTGTGTCAGCATGTCATGAATGTAGCTTCCCTTATGTTGAGTGTGACTGGGTGTCTGACTCCAAGGGTATGTGACCCTCAGGAAGTATGCAAATTGTGAAGACCTTGAAAGCTGCCAAGGATGATCAGGTGACATCAAGTGATAAGGCAGGCAGAGCCACTGCTTCTGCCTTATAAATAAACCTGTTTCCCTCTCAGGTGCAACTCATGGCTTTTCTCGATGGTAGCATGAGCTGTTTAATGCCCTTTTCCAGCTTAAAGATAATTCTATTTTTAAAATGAGCATCAAATGAGGGCTCAAATACTGTTTGAAAATGTCGTGACTTTTGACATTCACATATATATCTACAAAAAGTCACCCATGATTGACACTTTATCTTATTAAGTGCTGCTCATTAAAAACCACAGCCACTAGTGAGATTAAAGCAGCCAGACGCGTAAACTATTCCTGAAGCAAATTGCGACTAGTGTATTGGCTCATTCACATCTGGTCCACTAGAGGGCAGTGAATGATTGAGTTACCTCAATGCCGGTTGCTATATATACTGGAAGGGTGGTATGCCTTTTGCACAAAGTGAGCAGAGTCACCGCAGCGATGACAGGTGCAGGGAGCAGCCAGTTACTGCTACCAGCACATTCTGTCACAAGATGAAGTGAAATGAATCATTTGCATTTTTACCAATCAACTTGCATGATAATGAACAAGACAGTGTAACTCGCCTAGGCCCTGGCTTCGCCTCTCTGCCTCCTGCTGGATTGCTGCCGAAGTCACCAGGCTGAAAGCACTCAGGATGGCAACAAGGTAGAGAGGAAAAGCCAGGGGCCTGATTTTCCAGCTATTTGGGGCTGGTGACTTCAGGGGCATGACTGACAGTGGGCAGGGAAGTGGGGAGGGGGTTCCCTCTTCCACCCCATCCCTGTGCCAGCATCCATTTGAGGAATGTACTAGAAGCTACATAGCACAAATCCAGGGACATTAATCCTGTCTTCATCTTCACTGGTGTGACTGGTGCCCCATAGAGTTGGACAGTGCATAGATCAGAGCCCTGTGTTCCCACCTGGGGGCTCTGGGCTGTAGGTCTCTATAGTAATGCCCATGGGCTCCCTCCCCTGCTCATTATTTTAATTTAATTAAATTAATTAATTTATTATTTAAAAAATATTTTATTGATTATGCTATTACAGTTGTCCCATGTTTTTTCTCCCCTTTGTTCCCCTCTTCCCTGCACTGTCCTCCCACCAGCATTCCCCCACCTTGGTTCATGTCCACGGGTTGTACAGATAAGTTCTTTGGTTTCTCCATTTCCTATACTATTCTTAACCTCCCCCTGTCTATTTTGTACCTACCATTTATGCTACTTATTCCCTGTAGCTTTTCTCTCATTCTCCCTCAACCCCCTCCCCGCTGATATCCCTCCATGTGATCTCTATTTCTGTGATTCTGTTCCTGTTCTAATTGTTTGCTTACTTTGTTTTGTTTTTAGGCTCACTGTTGATAGTTGTGAGTTTGTTGTCATTTTACTGTTCATATTTTGATCTTCTTCTTTTTCTTAGATAAATCCCTTTAACATTTCATATAATAAAAGCTTGGTGATGATGAACTTCTTCAACTTGACCTTATCTGGGAAGCACTTTATCTGCCCTTTCATTCTAAATGACAGCTTTGCTGGATGGAGTAATCTTGGATGTAGGTCCTTGCCTTTCATGACTTTGAATACGTCTTTCCAGCCCCTTCTCGCCTGCAGGGTCTTTTGAGATATCAGCTGGTAGTCTTATGAAAACTCCTTGGTAGGTAACTCTCTGCTTTTAAGATTCTCTCCTTATCTTTAACCTTGGGTAATGTAATTATGATGTGCTTTGGTGTATGCTTCCTTGGGCCCAACTTTTTGGGACTAGCTGAGCTTCCTAGACTTCCTGGAATTCTATATGCTTTGCCAGATTAGGGAAGTACTCCTTCATTATGTTTTCAGATAAGTTTTCCATTTCTTGCTCTTCTTCTCCTTCTGGAACCCCTATGATTTGGATGTTGGAACATTTAACATTGTCCCAGAGGTTCTTAAGTCTCTCCTCATTTTTTGGAATTCTTGTTTCTTCATTCTATTCTGGTGGAATGTTTATTTCTTCCTTCTGGTCCAAACCACTAATTTGAGTCCCAGTTTCCTTCCCGTCACTATTGGTTCCCTGTACATTTTCCTTTATTTCACTTTTCATAGCCTTCACTTCCTCCTCTATTTTGTGACCATACTCAAACAATTCTGTAAGCATCTTGATTACTATTGTTTTGAACTGTGCATCTGATAGGTTGGCTATCTCTTCATTGCTTAGTTTTATTTTTTCTGGAGCTTTGATCTATTCTTTCATTTGGGCCGTGTGTTTTGTCTCAGCATACCTGTTACATATAAGGGGTTGAGCCTTAGGTTGGGGCAACCCACATTTGCTCTATGTGGGGGAGGGGTCAGAGTGGGAACAGTGCTGCTTGCTCAGTTCTCCACCAGCTTTCAGTCACTTCCTTCGCTACCCATAAGCAAATTGGGCCCTTCTGGTGATGATTCCCTGGTGGGTGGGTTTGTGTACATTCCAGGACCGTGTGGGTTTCTCCAATGAACTTTCCTGTGAGTCTGGGAGTTTCTCCTGGTGCCTCAACGCCAACAGGTTTTTTTTAGTCAGAGGTTTTGAGTCTTTATTTCCCTGGGCTGGAACCCTGGGTTGTGCAGTCTGTCTTGCCCCCCAGTTGTTCCACCTGATTTATCTGCACACAAATGTGGTACCACCCGCTCCACCAGCCACCACCTTGCTTCGAGTCCTATCCGCCACTCCTACTGGTCTGGATGAATGTTTCTTCTTTAACTCCTTGGTTGCTGGGCTTCCATACAGCTCGATTTCCTGGCAGTTCTGGTTATTCTTTATTTTTAAATTTGTTGTCTTTCTTTTGGTTGTGTGAGGAGGCAAAATGTATTTACCTATGCCTCCATCTTGGCTGGAAGACCTCCTTATTATTATTTATTTTTAATCTACATTAAAAGGCATTAAGGAAAGTAGAGAGAAAGGTAACCCCTGAGAAAATTAGGAATTTGGACCAGGGGCATTTCAATGTCTGCAGTGGTTCCTTCTGGCTTCTTCCTTTGTCTCAATCATTGATTCAAGATCTGGTGCCTTTCTCCCTGGCTGGTGTGGCTCAGTGGATTGAGTGCTAGCCTGAGAACCAGAAGGATGCAGGTTTGATTCCTAGCCTCGGGCATGTGCATGGGTTGTGGGCCAGGTCCACAGTAGGGAGCATGTGAGAGGCATTGATGTTTCTCTCCCTCTTTTTCCCCCTCCTTTCCCCTCTCTAAAAATAAATAAATAAAATCTTTTTTAAAAAGTAGTGTATTAAAAAAAGAATCTGGTGTCTTTCTGACATTCTGTCTGTGCTGCTCAAATGTGTTCTTTGAGAAAAGATTCTAGGCTATCAACCAACTCAACTTCAGTTGTATTTACATTGTTCTGTGTCTTCTCCCATGGGAATGTACATTTAAGCCTTATTTCTAATTGTGAAACAAAACACAGGTTCCTCCCTCCTGGCCCTGATTAATGGCCAGGAAGCAAATCTGCTTTGCCACTTCCCCTCCGATCTGATTCTAGTGCTTTCAGAGCAATTCCAGGACCCCTACCCCATTTCCTTATCCATTTACCTGGAACATCCTTTTTGTTTTACTTTAAAGTCAATAAAGCATAGCGGTTAAATACAGACTCAGATCAAATTGCCTGGGTTCACATCCCAGCTCTGCCACCTCCTAGCTCCTTGTAACCTTGGGGAAACTGTGTGACTATTCTGTGCCTCAGTTTCAGCACCCTCATAAATATCAACAATAACATCACCTTGTGATGGTGTTGAAGTATTGAATGGAGAGCCTGAGCACAGCCCCATGCTCATGAGCGAGCACTCCGTATGTGTTACTTCTAGTATTTTATTTATTGGACATAATGTACTCCCCCTGCTGCTTCTCCCTAAAAGAGGTCAGTTGGTCTTCTGGCCCCTGAATCTGTGCCTACTTCTCTCCTTCCACCCTCCACACCTACCTGATCACCATGAAGGGAATCAAGCACTTGTCAGGATCCTTATAACTAAAGCAAAGACTGTAAAAAAGAAAGAAAAGAAGAAAAAAACTTTCAGGCATCAAGTAAAACAAGCTGGGGGGGGGTGGTGGATCTGACAATGCCCTTTTATGTTCTATTTGTAGAACAGTCTTAGAAATGGGCACTTGTTTACTTTGCCCAGATCAGCGATGATTTCATATTCTCTTCATCTAAATGTCTATTTCCATTGTGTGGGAAAGTCAGAATTATTTATAAAGCCAAGGCAGTAGCAGAAAGAGAACTGTAAGGAGACCCGCTGATGAACCCTTTGTGAAGTAGGCTCTAAACCATGTGGCCAGCCTGGAAGGAGCAGCAGGGACAGTCCTGACCTAGCCAGGGGTCTCTCCCTTCAGGTCAGATGGGAGTTGGAGGGATTGGGGAGGGGGTGTTTGGGTCCCCAATCCTAGTGTATGACAACGGAGAGAGAGACCCAGATTTATTGGCAACTGCTTTGGGTACATGGCTGGCTCCAAGGGTCTGGGTACACTGGCTGGTTCCAAGGGCACAGGGAAGGGAACAGCTGTCAGATGGAGGGAGACTGGCAGACGTATGGATGGGCCAGAGCGGTGGGACCAGAAGACTGGAAAGAACAGGAGGACAGAGTGGCAGATGGGCAACAGTTGACAAGACACTGAGGTGTGACCTTTCCCAATGACCCTTCAGATCTTCAGTAATGTCCACAAAAATCACAAAATGCTTGGTACAGTTGTATTTCTTGTCAAAATCAGTGAAAGGGCTGAGGGGATGCAAGAGATGGAGCCCCAGCCCAACTGTGCAAATACTACCATCACCGCTGCAAGGTGTGCCGGACATCAGGGGGGCCACATGAGACTGGGTGACTGATTAATCAATTCGTATCAGATTTATTATTGCTCTTTTATTTCCAAAGACAAAAGGCACTTACTAGAGATATTCTTTCTATGTCACTATGAGAAATCTGTAAATCTCTTAAATACTGTAGTTAATATCTTACAGACACCATGAAGTCGTGAACAGATAGATACTGTTTCCCAATTTTTTCTGACTTCTAGGAAGCTCAAAGAGAAATATGTTGTTCATTTCTACAAATTTTTAGGGTAACGTGGAATATATTTTGTTTATTGATATTACCTTCCTATATTTTTGGCCTTTACTTTCATTTGTATGTGTGTGTATCTTTTATTCTAGTCTAGTCCTTGTACACTGTTGTTCTCCCCAACATGTTCGCTTTTCATAATTCTTAGTGATTTTTTTCAAAAGATGATTTAAAAAAAAAAAGATTTTATTTATTTATTTTTAGACAGAGGGGAAGGTGGGAGAAAGAGAGGGAGAGAAACACCAATGTGTGGTTGCCTCTCACACATCTCCTACTAGGGGCCTGGCCTGCAACCCAGGCCTGTGGCCTGACTGGCAATCGAACCAGTGACCCTTTGGTTTGCAGGCCAGCACTCACTGAGCCACACCAGCCAGGGTGATTCTTAGTGATTTTAATATCAATCATATATACCTCATGGATCTACTAGTTTTTCATTTCTTTGACCTCCTACCTTCCAATGGTCTTGTCTTACTGCCATGGTCACGCACTTGATTTTGTTATTAGTAACAACCGGAATCCCTCTAGCATCTCAATTTCAAACATTCTAACCCTAGTTTTTCCAGTTCACTAGTTCCATACTCCAGTTCTAACACTGGGGCTTTCAACTGATTGGTTCTAACACAGTGTCCCTGACCCTTCCATGCCTCATTACCTTCTTAGCTGGCTTAAAGTCCACGGCCAGTTATAACCACTTCCTCATATATGCCCTCAACACTCTGTTTTGTTCTTATTGCTGTTATTTCTTGGCAAAAACACACTTGTGGTTTAATTTGACTTTCCACTTACCCCACACTTTCAGCCACATGAAACTGTGGCTGGAGACAAACCACACAACTGTGCTGAGTGGTCTGACTTCAAATTCATGACCACAAACAACAAAGAAGTTCTTAGTGCTTCCTGGCAGCGTCCCTCGTCTCCCACTCCCTGAGACCATTTCACACTTCTTCCTTCCTCTGAAAATGTCCAAAACCTCATCTCGATTCCTATTATCAGATGAAGATCTTGCTTCCTGAGTCACCAAGAAAACAGAAGCCCTCAAAACAGACCTCCCCCCAGATTCCACGCACTCACCTGCACCCAGACCCGCCGGCTCAGCCTTCCCCTGGGGCCCCTCTGATGACCCATCCAGGCTCCCCCCAGGGTCTGCCTTCCTGTGTGTCCTGGATCCCAGCCCCCCTTGCCTACCACGACTATCTTTCTACATTCTCCCCTTCTCTCCTGCACCATCAGTATTTCAAATCATTCCCATCTGCCCACAAACATGCTCCTAATTCTCTCTTTGGGGGAAATAAAAAATACTTGTCTTGATACCCTTACCCCTCCAACCATCACCCCATTTTCTCCTTCTCTAACAGAAAGGTTCCTTGAGGGAGAGTTTCATACTGCCATTTCTGTCTTCCTATTCCACCTTGAAAGCACTCCCATCAGGCTTTCGCCCCGCCTCACACAGGGCTCCGCACTGCTCACACCAGCGGAAATGCTGGCTCCTCATCTCTACTGGCTGCATTTCACACTGGTCACCCCAGTGTGTGTGCCAGGACTCAGCCCTGCCTTCCTCCACTTGTGCCCAGCGCATGTGTCAGCCTCGTGACTTTAATTTCATCTCTTCGTGCTGATGACTCTGATTCAGGTGCACACACTGAACACCTTGAATTTCTGATGTCCTTACCTGGTCCTTCTTCTTTTATAGAACTTAGCACCTTTTAATGCCTTATGTAATCACATATTACATTGATTGTTGATTACTTAGACGCTTCCCTATGGCAGGGGTTAATTTCTACCTTATTAATTAATGTATCCCCAGTGCTCAGAATAGTGTTGGCCCATAATAAGCGACATTGACCTTTGTTGTCAGTGCCTCCCTACACTCCCTGGCCTGCACCCCTGCAGAGCCTCTTGGCCTGGCCTGGAAACTGTAGCTCACTGTGACTCTCCTTTCCAGTCCCTCCTTCAATGCCTAATGAGCTGCGCCCTGTCCCCCACCCTCACACTGTCTTATCCCTCCTGTGCTGCATTTCTTCTCCTTGGTCCATCCTCCTAACATCTATTGATTTTGCAAATTACCTGTCTGCTTCCACTAAAATGGAAGTTCCCCGAGAATGTAGTGCTTTATCTGTTTCTTTCACCCCGTGTCCCCAGCACACTAAACAGTGCCTGGCACATATTTGTGGAAGGGACTTACTTAGAAAATCCCTTTTGTAATGTTCTCTGTGATCAATTTCCAGAACAGTGCTGCGTCGTCATGAGTGTGGCCTGGAAGACAGCCCTGCAGGATGCACTGGCCTGTGTGCTGCCCCCCAGGTCCCTCTGGGTGGCCCTCATTTACTCTTCTTGGCTGCTTGGCCTCCAAGTCTCACACTGTGGCCAATGTTGGCCACTATCCCAGAGGCCACAGGGACTGTCTCTCAGTCTCAGTGCTCCCACTACATGCCTCCCATTGCTGTGGCCTCCTTGATTCCTAAGCTTCAGTCACCACCTGGCCAGACTCAGGGCAGCCACCTCACCCACTCTTAGTTCTGTCTTCAGTGGAATGAATGCTGGTGTTGAGCACAGTGCCTATCATAGTCTAGGTGTTCCCAAACCCATTCATCTCATTGTTCTTCATATAGCTATTGAATATACTATGTACCCAGCACTGTTCTAGGCCAATGGGATATAATAACTGTGCTTCCACTCTAATGGAGAAGCAGATAATAAATGACCCAATAAATATATCCTATGTCTATGGAGATAAATAAAGCAGGGAAGGGCAACAAGGAATTCTGGGTTTGGGGATGGGTGATGTGGAGAGTGTATTTTCATGTGGGGTGGTCAGAGAGGCCTCCCCGAGTGGGTGACACTGTGATGAGCCACATGGATTTCAAAGGAAGGACATCCCTAGAGCAGATAATGGTGAATGTAAAGGCCCTGAGGTACAAGTATGCTTGGTGTCTTCAATGAACAGCAAGGAGTCCAAGAGCCTGGAGCTGAGTGAATGGGAAGGCCACGATAGGGAGAGAGTGGTGTGGAAGAAGCACAAAAGGAAGAGGAAGGTTTCCCCAGAACTGGAACCAAAAGGGAACCTTCCAACGGGGAAACAATAGGAAGAAGAAGAGAACCAGAGGAAGAGGGAGGAAGAAGGTTGAGGGTCCCGGCAGTGGGTACGCAGGCCAGTGGGCACTGGGTCCCCAGCAGACATGACAGAAGTGGCTGTGTGGAGCTCCAGACAGACAGTGCCCCTGGGCCCGAAGGGGCCTTGATGCTGACTTCCTGCCAGTGGGCCCCAAACTGTGGTACAATGTTGGTGGGAACAACCCTGAAGTGACTGATCTTACAGTGGATGCTGGAGCTCAAAACAGAACTTGAGTTCTGGAAAACAAAGTAAGTTATATTCCTTGCACATCCACAGCTATGGGCTGGGAGTCATACTGGCTGCATCATTCTATATGCGTTAAAACAAGAGAAACATGCTGTGCTTGCACCTCTGGCTTGTCTTTGCCCCTGGAGATTGGCATATTTTTCTTACAACAAAAATGGGAAATGTTGCCTTACGTGGGAAGCTCGCTCTGCTGTTGCTTACCCCAAAAGGAGCCTCAGAGTGTGAAATTGCTGACTTCCCTATGAGACACAGACTCCAGTGGAATTACTGCCAAAAAGAAAAAAAAAAATCCCAGAAACACATTCGTCCCGAGTATCAGAGCCAGGAAATTATTTATATCACCCCGCAGCGCTGGCAGGAGACCGTTTTCCTGGAATCCAGGGCATCCGAGACCTTTCATGGTGCTACAGTAACACTGGGCAATAGACACGGGCAAGACCGACCTAGAAAAATCAAGTTGTTCAAAGAGGGTATCTTTTATTTCTTTTTAAGATGCAGAGAGGCCCAAGTTAAGCCCAATAATCTCCTTCCTCCTTCAGAAATTGCTCTAGCTAATCTATTTTAGCCTCGGCACAGGAAGCACCAGCTCTCACTTCACTCGGAGCTCGGGGTCACTGAGAGGAGCTTTACGCAGTGAGCTGTGTGTCTTGAGGGACTCATGAAAGCATTTTGTCATATCCACTCACCTGGAGCTTTCAACAGCACCAGGACAGGTCCTGGCACAGGGCAGACTCAACATTCGCCCCTGGAAAAAGCAGGGCAGCCAGAAAATTGAAGTACCCAGCTATGTTTGGATTGCCTCCAGATTTCGTTTCTTCGAACTTTTCTAAATTGCAAAGCATTGTGATAAGTGCGTCACTTGCTGTCAAGTTTTGGTATCCCAAATCCCAACGATCTCACAATCTCCACATTTTTTTTTTCCTCTCTGGAATGTAATGGGGTCAAGCATAGAACAAGTCTCCTGGTTTTCCCCTCAAAATGGAGAGAATCGACAACCCCCATCTAGGAAAGGTGATGGTGAGACTGAGACCGATGACAACTGCCCTCAAGGAGCCAATCAGTACTGTTTCTTGGGTGGCAAAAGAAAGACCAGTCAGCTAATGGATCACATTGAATGTGTCTTTAGTTATTGACATTGGATTCTTCTCCTCTAGACTTCCAGAAGTGTCCCACCAGCCTTCCAGAAGTGTCCCACCAATGTTCTCAACTCATATCCAAGCTAAGGAAAGAATGCAGGCCACTTTCACTCAGTGCATGCTTGACCCAAACCAGACACACTATAGGCATTGGAAGGAACCTGGGATTCTGTCCTTGACATGAAAAGGCTCATCTGAGGCATCATGGGGATTGCCATTATGGGATACACCATGTCTTAAGAGAGCCAGACAATGTCCTAATGTCAGTTTGGATGAAAACTGGGAAACACTTTTGTATCTCAAGGAATCTGGGAGAAAGTGCAGATCATCATGTGACAAGCATCAGTGTCCAAAAAGGCCTTGACTCACTGGGATAGGGACCAGATACTATTGAGATTTGTTCAAGATTGTGAGCACGGCATGATCAATCCTGCCTGGAGTTTGTGGGCCAAGTTTGGAGAGGAGAGACTGAGGCAGTGAGCCAACCAAACAGAACAGGTGAGAAATTGTGAAGGCCCCCACTGGGGAAATGATTAAAGACGTGAGAGGAGAAAAGGGACAAGAACTGGTCAGTGATCAGATATAGAAGATGAGGAAGAGAGGAAGCAACCAGAGAGAATGTGAAGGTTTTCAATCTAAATGATGAAATGGGGGCTGCAAACACAACAGAAAACACAAGAAACACTTCAGAATTTGGGGGAGTGCAATTGCCTTTTGACACTTCAAGCTCAAAAGGCCTACAGGATATCCACATGGAGATGAATCTAGTATTTAGAGGTCATGGGTCAAGAAGTAGTTATTAAATCATGGCCAAAGCTATAGAAAAGAAAGGCCATACTTAAGGAGAGAATGTGGTAACGGAGAAGACCAAGGATAGCATGTGAGTGGAAAGAAAAGGAAGAAGGAAAAAGAGGAGGTGTTAGAGTAGGAAAACCAGAGGTACCGTTGCAAAAGTCAAGAAAGACAAGCAGTAAACATCACAGAGTTTGATACAATGAAGACTCCAAAGAGGGAAATGATTTGCCTCTTAAGGGTTATTACATTAGGTCCAACGAGAGATAGTGAAGTTGTAAAGCTTGGCAGTGATAATGTCAGGGCACATGGCAGAGAACCAAGGATGGGCTGTTGAGTCCTGAAGGTGCAGGGCAAGGGGGCGTGTTCCCCTCGGGCCCCAGCTCCAGCTGCTCCTCTGTCTGAGCTGCTCTCTCTCAGGTTTCCCTGTGGCTTCCTTGGCTCATTGCTCATTCCCATGCTTCCTTCAGGACGTGGGTTTTTGTTGTTGTTGTTTGTTTGTTTTTCAATTACATTTAATATTCAATATTATTTTGTATTAGTTTCAGGAATACAGCACTGTGGTTAGATGCTCATATACCTTACAAAGCGCTCCCCTCGCTGTTGCAGTGTCTACCTAACAGCACACATAATTATTGCAATATTATTGACGACAGTCGCTGTGCTGTACTTTACATCTCCATGGGTATTCTGCAACTACAAATCTGCATCACTTAATCCCTTTACTTTTTTCACCCAGCCCCCAACCCCTTTCCCCTCTGGCAACCATCAATTTGTTCTCTGTATTTATGAGTCTGTTTTTATTTTGTTTGTTCATTTATTTTGTTCGTTCATTTATTTTGTTCTTTAGATTCCACAGATAAGTGAAATCTTATGGTATTTGTCTTTCTCTGGCTTATTCACTTAGCATAATACCCTCTAGGTCCATTCACATTGTCAAAATGATATGATTCTCTTCTTTTTTATAGCTGAATAATATTCCATTGCATATATGTACCACCACATTTTTACCCACTCATCTCTTGATGAGCACTTGGAACGCCTTTATATCTTGGCAATTGTAAGTAATACTGCAAAGAACTTAGGGGTGCTCAGGTTCTTTCAAATTAATGTTTGGCTTCAGGTTGTAGCTTGAATGTCACCTTCTCAGTGAAGCCTACCTTAACAGCCTTGCTTAGTACTGTAACCAACAGCCCTTCCCCCCATTCCCACCAACACACATATGCCCTTGTCATAACTTTCTCTTTCAGCACTTATACCTTTAATGTACTATATTATTTGCATATTTATAATATTTATTATTTATTGTCAATCTCTCCCTACTCAGGCAAATACTCTTTGAGGGTACATTGAAGGATTCCCTGTGCTCAGAACAATGTTTAGCCCACAGTGGTCCTTCTACAGTATTTGTTGTGTGAATGAACATAGCTGACTGTAGTATAAGACAGAGGGTGCTAATGCCTAAAACGCAGACATAAATAAAGCACTGTGGGATACGAGAACAGAAAAAAATAACTCTGATTCTGAGGATTGGCAAAGACTTTGTGAGGAGTGAAACCTGAGTTGGTTCTCGGGGACTGACAGGATTTTGCATTAGAAGTAACAACTGAGTGGGCACGCAGGTGGAGAGAACTGTGACGGGCTCCTGGGGGAACCTGCTTCACACATGCAGGAAAAGCAGGCTTCCCCCTGGGCTGGAACATGGTGTTTAAGAGGAAGGCTTTGCGGGGAGCGGGGCAGTGCACAAGTTGTTGAAGGCCACATGTTATGTTTGCGTATGTCTACTGGATTTCAAGGTGCAGACATGAGTAGGTAGTTGGATGTAAGAATCTGGAGTTTGAGAGTAATATCTGTCCTAGAGACATAAAGTTGGGGGTCATCAGCATATTGGTAGTATTTAAAGCCTAGAGACTGAAGGAAATCACTAAAGCAAAGGAGTGTAGATAGAGAAGGGGACAAAGGATGGAAACCAGGATTCACTCCTGTCACCCCAAGGATAAGAGATCAGGGAGAAGGGGAGGAACCAGCAAAGGAGACTGAACAGGAGTACCAGTAAAACAGAAGGAAAATCAAGTGTATCCAGGAAGGCATTTCCTCCAGCCTTCCCCACCCCTCTTAACTTATGTCTGTGGGTTGTACATGTAAGTTCTTAGGCTTCTCCATTTCCTATACTATTCTTAACCTCCCAGTTTATTTTGTACCTACCAATTATGCTTCTTATTCCTTGTACACTTTCCCCTACTCTCCCTCTTTTCTTTCCCTGCTGATAACCCTCCATGTGATCTGCATTTCTGTGATTCTGTTTCTGTTCTAGTTGTTTGCCTGGTTTGTTTTTGTTTTTTAGGTTCAGTTGTTGATAGTTGTGTGTCTGTTGTCATTTTACTGCTCATAGTTTTGACCTTAGATAAGTCCCTTTAACATTTCATATAATACAGGCTTGGTGATGATGAATTCCTTTAATTTTCCTTTAATCTCCATTTTTTACTCATCCTTCCCTGAGAGGCCTGAAACACATGCCAAGCTTAACAAGTGTTTTCTAACTGGGACCAAGGTCTTCAGTTCTTAAGGAAAGTGTGTGGAGGACCCTGTGACAGACACAGGCGAAGAGCTGAGGGGACCCTGAGTAAGCTAAAAGGCAAAGCAGGGGCCCTTCTGAGATCCTCTGTTCTCTCCTAGGCCTTCTCTGTTATTATGACTGAGTTACTTACAGTAAAGTTCTATTTCTTTTTCTCAGACAGAATAAAAGTTAAATATTAAATATGAAAATAAAATCCACACAGAATTGAAATAGAAGATACAGTCCTCAGCAGGGCATAGATGACTCTCATTAGCAAATCTTTCTTTCTTGGTCCTCTTTTTCTCTCTCATTCAAAGATGTCCTTCATTCCAAGCATGTTAGTTTCTCCAAAGAATTCAGTTTTATCTTCCATTCCTTCCTCTCCCCACTTATGCTCATATGGCTCCCATAGACTGGAATGTCCTTTCTGTCCTTGGGCCCACCTCATCTACTTGTCCTCCAACTCAAAAGTCACTCTCCTGGGGAGGGTTTACTGTCTGTCCCTTTGTCTGCAGGGGTGGTACCCTGCCCCCTCCACTGTGTCCCTTTGCACCCAGCGTACACCTCTGTCTAGTAGTTATGTCTTGTATGGTAAAGTTTGGTTGGCTCATCTGTCTCCCTCACTAGGGTGCAAATATTATGAGAAAGTATTTAAGTCTATATTTTAGAGCTTATTTCATGAAGAAGTGGTGTATAAGATAGGAACATCATTTTTACACATAACAGAACAGGAAAGTCTCTAATTTAGGAAGCAAAGCCAATCTCCTTTTGGTCTCTTACTGATGTATTTTAACAGAATGCTTAAAAACAAGTTTTTCTTTCAAGAAATCCTCTTGGGTAGGTTGATATAGCCCTTGGTAAAAAAAATTTTTTTTCTTTGTTATTAGTTTATTTTATGTTCAAAGAGGGAAATCTCTCAACCCAGGTTAGCAGACAAATTAGCAATAGATCAAGCTGGAATAAAAGATACTGACTTTTTTTCCCCTGGTTGGTGTGGCTTAGATTA
The DNA here is from genome assembly GCA_004026765.1 of Micronycteris hirsuta. Classification (NCBI taxonomy): domain Eukaryota; kingdom Metazoa; phylum Chordata; class Mammalia; order Chiroptera; family Phyllostomidae; genus Micronycteris; species Micronycteris hirsuta. The sequence goes on along the minus strand of PVJI01012974.1, from coordinate 33,748 downwards.
TTGAGTGCCAGCCTTCAAATCAAAGGGTCACTGATTTGATTCCCAGTCTAGGGCACGTGCCTGGGTTGCAGGCCAGGTCCCCAGTGGGGGGCGCACAAGAGGCATCCATACATTGATGTTTCTCCCCCTCTCTTTCTCCCTCCCTTCCTCTCTCTAAATATAAATAAATAAAATCTTTAAAAAATAAAAATTAAAAATATTGATTTTTTAATGTATTTTTTTTTAGTAAGAACATAGCTATTGAATGTCTTTAGGACACAAGAGCTCTAGTAGGAAGATACATTCATCACTCATCAAAAATATTTCTCTTGCCTTTCTGTTTTATTTTTATATCTAAAATTTTAAAGTCTGAGGCATACCTCAAAGTGTGTCTACAGTCATGTGAAAGTTGTATTGTACATGCAATTGTATCTTAAAGGTAATGACAGAGTGAGCTCCAAACATGACAGTTAGTTTTCAATGTCTCCCACAAAGGCACACAGACCCCATGAAGGACGCTCCTTGGAACACTCAGTCCCTGTGACTAGCCATCATTGTGCTTGCCAGAACCTCGCCCTCTTGGGATATTATGATAAACACCATGTTAGTGCTAATATTGCTCTAAGTGATTAGGTCTGGGTATAAGGGGTGGTGAGCTGAAATAGAGATAAAATGCAAAATTTATGCTCTACTTATCTAGAAACCAGTAAGGAACCAAGCCAGCAATTTTAAGTGAGGTTTTAGGGTAACATGAGGACACCCCATCCCATCCTTCCCCCAACATACACACATACCCAGTCTGTGGGGGTTCTCATGGGCTATAAGTACTGTTTCAAATAAGTCTTCTGTTGGGTATGTCTGGAAGGTAAACAGCAGAAAGTCAATGAAGAGAAAACTAGTCTCCATGTCAGAGGAGCAGTATCCTGAACCTCACTCCTAGTCTCTTGGGACAGCCCTCCAGCAGAGGAAGGGGCCCCAGAGAATGACATCATCAACAAACAGTCCCACTAATTGATTGGACTGGTGTATGGCCAACACCATTGGCTCAATCCCAGATGAGCCCCTCAGCAAGGGAAGGATGACATAGTGCATGGCCCAAGTCAGTAAATATTCACACTGTTGTGGGCTGAATGTTTGTCTACCCCCCAACTCATATGTTGAAGCCCTAACCCCCAATAGAATAGTATTTGAAGATGGGGCCTCTGGGAGATGTTTAGGGTTAGGGGAAAGCATGAGGTTGGAACTCTTATGATAGGACTAATGTCCTTATAAGAGACATCAGAGAGTTTGCTTTCTCTCCATGGACATGCTCCAAGGAAAGTCCAAGTGAGGACGCAGTGAGAAGGTGGCAGTCTGCCAGCCAGGATGAGAGCCCTCACCAGAAACAGAACTTGCCAGCACCTTGGACTTGCAGGCTCCAGAATTACAGGGAAATTAATACCTGTTGTTTAAGCCCCCTAGGCTTGGTATTTTGTTATGGCAGCCTGAGCAGACAAATTAACATTCGCCAGACTGTGTTCCCCCTGTGGCGAGGTGTCCCATGTGTCCAATCCCTGACTCCATGCCCAAAGCAAAGGACCCCTCACACATGCATCTCCAAGCCAGGGAGTGGTGGGAACAGAACGAGGTCCTTCTAACTCCCTGGGACCGCAGTGTCCCCAGAACCTTTACTGATTTGGGATGCTCTCCATTCAGTCCTCTCCTGTAGAGTTCATCTAATCATGATAATAACAGAAACCAGAATTTATAGAGCTTTTTCTATGTGCCAGACAAGTCCTCAACAAGTATCTCACGAAACCCTCCCCAACTATCCAGCGGGGTGGGTACTATTTTTATTCACCAATTTTACAGACCAGAAAACTGAGGTACAAACAATTCAGACAACTTGCCTGAAATCCTAGTGAAATTTGACTTTAGAGTCTACATTTTTTATTCTTTATTTATCTTTTTAAAAAGTATTGGAAAATCATGCCTTGTGCTAGAGGCTAAGCTCTTAGTGGAGGACAGAACAGATGTGGTCCCGCCCTCCTAGTCTGGTGACAGTCAAAAGACAGTCATGATCTATAGTCATAGTCTGTGATATATGCAATAAAACAAATGGACAGGGTTGGCAGGGGCAAAGATAAGGCCATTAGGAAAGAGTTGTCAAAGGAGGTGAGATTTAAACTGAGACCTGAAGGGAAAAGTGTGGGTGGAAGTGGGGATGGTGTTGCAGGTAGAGGGGACAGCACCTTAGATGCCCTGAAATAGAAACAACTGGACAAGTCTGAGGAGCTGAGCAAGATCAGAGAGGCAGGTGCTAGAGAACCAGGGAAGGAGCTGAATGGAGGGCTTTGGGACCATGGCGAGGGGCCACAGGGAGGGGACAGAAGCTGTGAGGGCTGCTGAGCCTGTTCATGCACTCACACACATTGGGATTAGAAGAGGAGGGGTCTGGGTGTGAGGTGCCCCTGCCCTGTTGGCGCTACGTCATGCTCTTACCCACGGCATGCCTTCTCATCCTCACCATGGCCCAGAAGGCAAGGCTTGGCTCTATTGTCCAGATGAGACACCCAAGATTCAGAATGAAGGCATGACTTTCCCAGGTCCTCTAAGATGAGTAAAGAGGCTGAGATCTGATCCATCACCCTGTCCTGCCTTTCCCAGGATCCCTGAGCTGCCCTAGGAGAAGACCAGCTCCCAGCTGAGGGGTACTTGCTTTACTTGACACATGTACATTCTCCCAGGGGTGTCTTCTTTTCTCATCAGAGTGGCCTTTCTTAAAAGCAATGATTACACAATCTATCATCTTCAAGTAACTCTGAAATGTCTTGAGTGGAAGGCAATCAATACCCCACAACTCAACATGCAACTCCCTTGCTGGGTCAGGCTGTGCAGCCAGGCCCCCTATGACCAGGTAAAGTCCTCAGCACCACCAGGCAGCAGGACTGGGACAGGACTGGGAGAAGCAGGCCAGGCAGGGGGGCTGGTGGGCCCCAGAGGCTGCTGGGGAAGGGTGGGCAAGTCTGCTTGCTTCCACCTCACTCTGTTCTAGGAGAACCGATGTGGTGACAGGTTTTCTTTACAGCTCCTTCCTTCTAAACTTTTTTGCAACCCCTTCCATCAACTTTTCTCTGTATTTCTCAATAAACAGAATAATTGGTATTGGGTTGGCCAAAAAGCCTGTCTAGTTTCTTCATAAAATAAAAGACACATTTTTTATTTTCACCAATAACTTTATTGCTTTGGATATTTTGAGTCTGTTGGCTCTCTCCCATGTGGTATAACATTGATTATTCTCAATATCTCCATTTGATCACTATCAACTTCAACCGGTCTACCTGACCATGGAGCATCACCCAGAAAGAAATCTCCAGCATGAAACTCTACAAACCACTTTTGACACCTTCTCCATACACTGCACAAATCTTTTTTTGCATTTCAGTTGCATTTTTACCTTTCTTGAAATAATATAGTATAATATGTCAAAAATGTTGCATATTTTCTTCCATCTTGAATATCAAAATGGCTACACAAAAATTCACTAATTTTTATGTTTTTTAAATGCATGCTGATAAGACAGCTGTTACAATACAATCTAATAAATTTGTTTAGAATGAAATTAAATACAACTAAGTGCTCCTAGAGTCATCTTATGGAAAAAAAAAAACAAATTGTTTTGCCAACCCAATGTTGGGTTGTGAGAGCTGTAAAATCAGCATGCATTAAAAAAAGGTATCAAAATTGGTGAATTTTTGTGTAACTATTTTGCTATTGAAGGTGGAAGAAAATACACAACATTTTTGACATATTATGCTTTATTATTTCAAGAAAGATAAAAATGCAACTAAAACATAAAAAGGAATTAATGCAGTGTATGGAGAAGGTGCTATAACTGACTGAATGTGTTCAAACTGGTTTGTGAAGATTCATGCTGGAGATTTCTCGCTCAATGATGCTCCATGGTCAGGTAGACCAGTTGAAGTTCATAGTGATTAAATTGAGACATTAATTGAGAACAATCAACCACATTGGAGATAGCCAACATACTCAAAATGTCCAAATCAATGAAGTTATTGGTAAAAATGAAAAATGTATCTTTTATTTTATGGAAAAAAAACTAAATGGGCTTTTTGGCCAATCCAACATATTTTACTGAAACTGTTGAGCAGCTAAAAAGACTTCTATCTCATAGAGAGGAGAAGAAGCAGGAAGAGGGGAAGGAAAAGGCAAAATAAACCCAATTCTTCTTTTGCACACTTAAATAAGAGATTTCTGATTTGGTCACTTAAACATATCTTGACAGCCTACTATGTGCCCACCAGTGTGCAGGTGTCTGAGAGTGCACAGTGAAGACTAAGGCCCAGGCGTTGCCCGGGTCCTATGTGAGCTCCAGTGCCAGGCACAGGACCCCATTGCTGAGGCAGAGAAGCTCCCGGAGGCATGTTGGCTTCTGGGTATGAAGGAAGTTCAGGGGAATCCATGGAGATAACATGTGGGCCATAAGTACCCTGTCTATTCATATGTGTGTCTGTGTACCCAACCTTGGGCATATAGTAGGTGTACAGCAAATATGATGGGATAGGTGTGGGGGAAGGGAGAAGCATTGGGAGCAGCCTGGCAATGACAGTGCCTGGCCCATGTTGAGGGATCTCTGCTTAGTTTGGCTCTCGAGGGGCCTGAAGTCTTGGTGGGGACAAAGGCTGGAAAGGGAACGAGCTTGAGTGGCATCCAGAAGGTATAGATATCACTGGAGAGGGAATCAACAACCATTGAAAAGCAGAGCAACATAGTCAGAGTTAAGTTTCAGGCAAATTAATCTAGCCACATTTACAAAATAGATTAATTCATAATGGCATGACTAAAAATCATTTCACCTTTCTGGGCTTCCGTTTCCTTGCTGGGCTCAGGAAGATTCCTCCATTCTGCACACTATTGCGATGTGTGACGGGATCACAACAGGCTGCCTGGAAGCTGTGATATTTACAGATTGAACACAATTGAACAAATTGCCCGAGGGGGGAGGAGGGAAGGTTCCAGGCACCCACAAGAGGCTTGTGCCCTGGAGACACTCCTACCAGTAGTTGAGTTTCAGAAGAACAGCTTCCAGGTCACCCATCTGACAGTGGGGCTCCAGGCTGGAGAGTTCATATAGCTGTATTTCACAGTTCCTGTTCAAAGATCAAGCAGACTCAGAGTAAACTTTCAACTCCGCACTTGACTTTTGTAGAACACTTTTTCTGTTCCATTTATGTTTCTGAGATGCCTACTCTACTAAGCACTGCATCTAGCTGATCCTGGGGTGTCCTCCCCAGTTCCACTGTCTGGGGATATCTCTCTGCCAGGTTCTGCACTGGCTGTGGGCCCCATCCTTCTGCATCAGGAGATTGGTGCTGTTTTCGACAGCATGGGCTCTGGATGCCAGTCGCTGGGGTTCAGATCCCAGCTCACCATCAGTTCCCTAATCCGTCAAATGGGATTCATGTCAATCCCTGTTTTATAGGAGAGCTGTGAGGATTAAATGAGAGGACATGTGAGAAAGTGACTAGTCCAGCACCTGTGACTTGCTGAGTGCTCAAAGATGTGAGCTGTCACGTGTTGCCAATCATAAAGATGATTAGATCTGCCAAGTGGAGGATTGAGGTCACCTTCAATCACTAAGGGGTTAACTCAGTGCTGCCCTAAATTCCCCCTTCCTAACCCCTTCCCCCTTCCTGTACCCTGGACCCCTTCCCTCCTGTGTTAGCTTGTCTGCCCTGGAGCTGACTGACAGAAGGACAATTTGTGGTGTAGGAAAAACAACTCACTGTTGAAACCCCTGCTGTTCACATGGAACATGCAGTCTCTTAGTTTCAAAGCCTTGCCTTTCCCTGGGTGTTTTTAATGTCTTTTTTCCTACTTCCTTCTAACCTGCCATGCAGCTCAAGTTGTTCGCTGTCTCCAGGTATCATACATCTTGTCTCATCCTCTGATTTATCACCTCAGAGTATCTCTAATAAGTGACTGACTGTTCAGTCTCTGAACTATGTGTGTAAGAGACATGATAACTAAAGTTACTGAGCTTGATTTTAAAAATCAAACCATGTTGAATTTATAAATACACATTTGTTACTTTTTATAGTTAATGTTAATTACATTAATATAAACCTCTATTAATGAATACATTTTAATCATAAAACTTCACATTGAATTTAATTGTGACCTGAGGTTGGTTTAACTATTTGTTGAAGACTAGGGAGCCAGGGGCTGCTGGAGGAGACCAGAGACAGAAGAAAAAACCCTTAGGTCTGGGCTGAGGAAAAGCCATGGGGGAGCCCCACAGTGGACATGAAAAGCCATGTAGACATATGAAAAGTTGTTCAACGTCCCTATCAGGGAAATGCAAATCAAAGCCGTAATCACATACCATCTCACACCTGTCAGAATGGCTATTACCAAAAGGCCAACAAACAACAAGTGTTGGGGAGGATGTGGAGAAAAGAGAACCCTTGTGCGCTACTGGTGGGTGTAAATTGGTGCAGCCACTATGAAAACGGTATGAAGTTTCCTCAAAAGAGCTAGAAATAGACTTACCATAGGCCTTAATAATTTAACTTCTGGGTATTTATCCGAAGAAAACAAAAACACTAATTTAAGAAGATATGTGCATTCCTATGTTCACTGTAGCATTATTTACAGTAGTCAAATTTTGGAACAACCTAGCTGTCCATTGATAGATGATTGGATAAAGATGATGTGGTACATATATATGATGGAATATTACTCAACCATAAAAAATGACAGCTTGGCATTTGTGACAACATGGATGGATCTAGAGGTATTAAGCTAAGTAAAGTAAGTCAGGTAGAGAAAGACAAATACTGTATAAGTTTACTGATATGCGGAATCTAAAACAAAACAAAAGACTCATAGAAACAGAGACTAAAGGGTTGGTTACCAGTAGGGAGGGGTGGGGGCATGGGTGAAAAGGGGAAGAGGAATAGTCATAAATATTGTGATAAGTTTACATGCTGACAGATAATTACTAGAATTAGAGGGTCAACACATTGTGAGGTATAAAAATGTTGAATCACTACATTATACACCTGAAACTAATATAATCAATATAAGATTGTAACCCAACTATGTGTAAATAAAAATAAATTTATTTTTCATTTATTTATTTTTTATTGAACGTATTGGGGTGACATTGGTTAACAGAATTGCATAGGTTCAAGTGTGCATTTCTGTGGTATACGATCTGCACACTGCCTTGTGTGCCCTCCACCCAAAGTTTAACCATTTTTCATCCCCATGTGTTTGTTCCCCTGTATCCCCCCCATGCTCCTGCCCCCTTCCCTCTGGTAACCAACAAACTGTTGTCTGTGTCTATGAGTTTCAGTTTTATATCCCACATATGAGTGAAATCATATAGTTCTTAGCTTTTTCTGACTGACTTGTTTCTCTTAGCACAATATTTAAAAGGGGGGAGTTCAGTAAGCAGGGCCGTGGGAACCTCCTTCAAGTCCTGACCCTTACCTTGGCCATGCCCCGCAGAGCCCAGTACTGAACAGCCTAACTCTGCAGCCTGGACCCCTGGATCCCAGTTCAACCTCCCCCAGTGGTGAACTTGCTTTCGCTTCAGCCATGATTTCATATGTTCCAAATTTTCTACCCAGCACACCACAACTTTTGACCTGTCCATTACTGAGGTTAACAAGCAGCACATTCGTTTTCATTCTGTTGCCCTTGATCAAAACCCCCAGGGTCTTTCTTCCCAGCCTGTAACCCATTCTTCTGATGTTTTTCAGCAGTGAATATAATCATGTTCTCACTGTGGATTTTATTTTTTGAATCAGTCCAGAGCACTTTGGACTGACTGTTGGTGGCTGATGACACAGGGATATTACTTCGAATCTAAAATAAAGCGTGCTAAAAGGTCACAAGACTAATTTTTTTCTCATATGGCCCATATCTTCACTCTGGAAGTATCTCAAAAGAAGGCCCCCATCTGTGCTTGAGGCAGTGACAACATCCCTGTAATGGGACAAATGAAACAACTTTACACAGCAGTTTTCACTGACCTATGAACTCTAGGATTTTTTGAAAGGGCTTCATGACTTTGTTCTTGTACTACAAATGTATGTGTGTGTAAACCTGTACATGGAAATCAGTTTCACAACACAACATCTTCACTTTCAGGTTGCAGACACTCATCCAGTCCCTATGATCAGTTTGCTGCACTGTGGCATGCTGATGACATCTGTCACCCACCTGGGCCTCTCTGACTGATGGACTTGTCCTAAAGGGTTGAAGGATGGAAATGAACAAAAATGTGCCTTTTTAATGATAAGACAATTGAAGTTGTTTCAAGCCATTCATGCCTATAATACCATGCTTAACATTACAGAGTTTTCTTTAGTTGACTTTCTCCTTTAAGGATAAAGAACTGCCTTTATTCCCTCTCTCTAGGGAAGGCTTATTCAGCAGCCTGGGGCGGGGGGAGGGGAGGATGGCTGCAACTGGTAGTGTAGATGGTAAGTTTCCTGAGATGAACCTGCGTCTCCAGCACCCAGCAGAGAGCCAGAGCTATATCATGGGCTCAGCTATTTGTTGAATGAGATTATCATAGACTGATTTTGAAGACAAAATATATTCTGGACTGGGTCAGGCATTGTTATTACTACCCTAAGTGTACTTACTGAATGCTTTTTGGCCTTATGAATATCTGATTCTGTGAGTCAATTAATTATCTCGAGAGAAACCCTAGCATAGCTCCCAAAACTAGAATAACTATTAACAGTGAAAGAAATGAAAAATTATTTTCCATTTGTCATTCATTAAGAAATATGATAAGTTACACAGTGGAATCACATGTAATTCATTCCTCCATCTGATTTTAGAAGCAAAATGAAGGATGATCTTGTTCTACATATAGAGATAATATTTTATCTGCATTCCATAGACTAGCAAAATCCAACATGAATATATTCAAGGACACAATCTTTGTAATCATGCCACATGAGGAGCAGTTTAAAATAGCAAATAAAATCAAACGAGCACTCCACATCCTTATCAAATGAAAATCACATACAAAAACTCTTTTTTCTTTTTAACTTCAGCTGCAGGGACCAAAAATAAATTGCTCTATCTTCTCTGATGGTGATTAAGGTGTCGTCAGGCGTAGAGAGAATGCGCAGCATGGGACCCCCATATGACAGTCCCTGTAGCACAGCAGGCAGCCAGAAGGAAACCTCTTTTTGTCAGGCCAAAGCATCAGCTTGCTCTGAATTCTCTAGCTGCAGCTTTCTCTGAATTCTCTAGCTGCAGAAGCCATCCTGGAGAATAGAGGGAAATCCATTAAACAGTCATTGTCTTTCTGGCTTTCAAAAATTCTCTTTCCCATCAGTGTATGGATAAGACCTTTCTTGTTCATGACAAAACTATTAGCGTGAACCAGTTCATTAGCATGGACTTGGCTGCCAAAGCCTGGGGATAACTGGGTGCACCAAGTCACATGAGGTTGGGAGTCTGCTACCCAGTATCAGGGCTCTCTTCTCCCAGTTTCATATGAAGATGTTGGCGGTGATGGTGATGAGGAGACCACACATGTTTCAAGCAATGTTGAGCTTCATCTCAATTCTCATACCAATTATATGAGATAGGTACTATTCTCCTCATTTTTACAAATTGGAAAACTTAAGCTTAGAAAGGTTAAATAACTGGCCTCATATCAAACAACCAGTAAGTGGCTGGCTAGAAACTTGAGTCCCACTGGTCTGAATGAAGAGTCCCAACCCACCAGGATACATGCCTCATGTAGAATCTCAGCCATATGCCTCAGGAAAAGGACCCTGTGGTCAGAGAGGAGGGGTGGGCTTCTGTAGGGCCTGGGACCATCTCCGTTTTCTCTCCATTCTCCCCAAAGTCCCATTTCACTAGTACCTTCCCTACTCTCCCCTGGAATTTTGACCATTGCTTTTTAAATGAGATAATACTGAAATACTATTGTTCAATTTTGTTGGGGAACTGGCCCAAGGACTGAATAGACATGTCTACTTCTCCACTTGTCATCTTAGAACATAGTTCATCCTGGAACAATAGAAGGTCCCTGGCAGATGTGATAGCAGAGAATGTTAAGAGCAGATGTGTTGGCTCCTCATTATTATACAGTCCAAACTGGGTAATATTAATAATGATGATAATAATATTTGTTGAGAATTTACTCTGTGACTGCCCCTATTCTAAACACTTTACATGTGTTAACTGACTTCTTGCTCACAGGTGTTTCACTGTTGCTTTTGGGTGAGGTGGTAGATATACCCTTTACCCCCTGGTTTTATGATATAGTTGTTGAAACTTGCCTTAGCTACTGAAATCCCTAATTAAACTATTCCAAGTATCACTTGACATTGCAAGAATTTGAAAATTATGAACCTGCATGTTCCCCTAAGGTTGGCAAAGTTTTCAAGGGTCAAGTGTACCCCAGGAAGGAACAAGCTCAGAACCAAACATTTTATGTTTTCCTTACTAACTTCAAATTTGATTCACAAAACATAACCCAACCTACCCATTGAATTCTGCCCACTGCTTCAGAGTCTATTTTCATGAAAAGGTGTTCTATTTTTTCAATTCTCAACAGAAGAAAAAAAAAATGTGTATATATTTCATAGGAGTAAACTACTCACTAGATTGCTGGGGGAGGGGGATACAAAAGGAAAGAAAATCTTCATTGTTTCCAATTTATAAATTTCATATTCAAAAATGCATAATACTCAAAGATCTCTGGAATGCGTGTTCCAAAAACATTAATAGGATGATTCATTTGGATTCAGCACTCTGACACCAAAATTCTTCCCCAGTGGAGACTGGGGTGTCTAGAACTTCTATATATGAAAGGAAGCCCTAATTAGCATGAGGAGCTGCATGTGTCTCTGTGCTTGTGCTGCTGGGAGACCCCTCTCCACCCCAGTCAGTTCCAGCCAAAAGGATGGACTGTGTTTAGGGGCTCCACTTTGAGATAAACAGCAAAGCAAGTTCTGAGGACAATGGCTAGGATGATAAGAATACTCACTTGGGTATAGCTGAAGACAAAAAGATGAGCAAGTCATGAAAATTATTTTCAAGTATTAGAAGGATCATTCTGTGGGAGAAGGAGAGTAGATTTCTTCTGTGTGGTTGTAGCAGGCAGACTATAAGATGGACCCAGTGATCCATGCCACTTGGTATTCATAGTTTTGAGCAGGTTGCTTGGAACCAGCATTGAGGGTATGTCACTTCTATGATTAGGCTATACAAGACCATAGCTTCTGTCTTGTTAGCAGGCTCTCCTCTTAGCTGGCTCTGATGAAGCCAGCTATGGTGTTGTGAGCTGCCCTATAGAAAGGCTCACATGGCAAGGAACTGAGGGTAGCCTCTGGCCAAAAGCCAGCAAGGAACCAAGGCCTTAGTCCAACAACCTGCAAATAATCAAACCCTGGCAACAATCTCATGTGCTTAGAAGCAGGTCCTTCCCCACTCAAGCTTTCAGATGAGGCCCCATCTGTAGTCACCACCTTGAACCAGGCCCATGAGACACTCCAAAGCAGAGAGTCTAGCTAAGCCATGACTGGATTCCTAACTTACAAAAAACTGTGAGATAATAAATGTATATTGTTTTAAGCTACTAAGTTTGCGATAACGTATTATGGTGAAATGGATCACAAATACAGTGGCTCAAAAGAATAGAAATTGGGTTAATGGGTAGAATGTCAGGAAAGACTAATTTCAATTCATAAAGGGAATAAAAAGTTCTAAGGTCAGAGCTCTCCAAACTTGACATGGGCTACCTTATAAGATAATGTAATTTTCTTTAGCTAAAAGCATTCAAGTCTGCTGGCTCAGGGCTTAGCAGAGAAGAGAATTTAGCATTGAAGAAGTTATATACTAAGTGACCACTAAGGTCCTCTCATATTCCAAGATTCTATAGTTTCAGGAATGTATGTAGGAGGCAGCTTCAAACAGAGACAGTCAGATTACATGTCTATTTGGGGTCATGACATGTTTGCTTTTCTTTGATAAGTCCCAGTGGAGCTGCCTTTGTGCAGTAAGGACAGCAAAGTGGAAAAAGGAAGATGATGCCTGGTTTTCAAGATACCAGGGCATTTCCTCTTGGCGAGTCAATACCCAGAGCCAGTGAGGAGCACAGGTAAAGGCCCTGGCTTAGAACTAAGCACAACCCTGGGTCCCTCAAAGTCAGGCTCAAATGGAAACACCTCACACTCTTGGGTGTGGCTGACAGCACAGACTTCATCATGACAGCTAGACAGCACCATAATATGTAATAAATAGTTTTGGAATGTTTTGAAATGAGTGTCGAAACAAAACTACACACTCAGAGGAATGGCCTCAAGAAGAGTCTAGGCTCAGAGATGAAACAGAAAACAGACAATCTCAAGATGAGAGCAACACTGCTGGGCTCAGGCTGCCCACCCAGACCAGCCCCGTCACCATGGAGTAGGGCCTGGGAGAGCTGTGAGCACACCTGGGCACCTTGGAGGCTGGGCAAGGTGGCATCAGGCAAGGGCCATGTATCATGGTGAGTCATGGTGGGTGGAGGTCCTTGGGCAGGACCACCAGATGGGCTCTCTCTGGTTTTGCTGCACTATGGCTCTGCCCAGAGAGACCCAACTTCCTCCCTCCATCCCAGAGCTGAGGGGACACACTGCCTTCTCAGCATGATTATGTGGAACACTGGTGAACATTGAACTACTTCCTCCACATACTGAGTCACTTATTGAAGCAAAACTGATTGAGCACCAATGATATGCCAAGCCCTATGCAGATGCCTTCCTGGCATTCACTGTCTAGTGGGGTCACAGATGAGCAAACCAGTAATGTAATACAAAACGATAAATTCTGTGTCATGTAACTGCAGACCACTCTTAGGTTAAAAGGAGGGGCGTGTAATTATTTCTAGGAATGTTATGACAGACTACCTCGAGTCCATGATGCCTGTACTGCCTTAAGCCATTCACTTACTCAGCAACATTTACTGGACACTTGTATATGCTAGGCAGGGTGCTAAATTCTGGGACTATAAAGAAAATCAAACTCCAGAGAGAGTTATGACTCAGGTAAAAAATGGGAGGAAAGTGTTCTAGGCAAAGGGAACAGAACACAGAATGATGTCGAAATGGGAAAATAGGCCTCCACTTTCCTGTTTCTCAAGGAAACCACAGGGCTTTGTGTGCTAGGGGACTGAGCCCCATTCCCCTAGATGCCACCTATCCCTGAAGCACCCTGTACAATACGCTTTTCCTGAATGTTAGTGCCTTCTCCCTTGTGGGGCATTGGATTTTGACTAAGGCAGCATTTCTTAGGAAAAGCAAAGGAGGTACAATACTTTCTGGTTATTAGCAAGTACTACTCGCATGAGAAACTCTATAATAATGGACAGGGTAAGGGAGTATTAGATGTCTTTTTAGCTGTTCTTCCTGACTAGCAGAATACCCAGCCTTTAACTGGATACACGTTGCCTTAGAATAAAGGCCATATTTACCCCCCTCCTTTGCAGCTAGATATGTGATTAATTCTGACTAAAAAGTTGAAAATGTCATGGGAAGTTTTCCGGATTTGTCCTTAAGGGGAAAGAGTGAATCTTTTCTTGCTACTTCTGCCTTCCTGCTGCCTGGAATGAGGCATGCTGGCTAGAGTCTGAGCAGCTATCTTGAGCCATGAGGACAAATCCATATGCTAAGAGTGGGAGATCAGCTAAGCGGGAGCTAAATCTGGCCCTGATGATTTCATGAAGCCCCTTTACCCCCTGACTTTTTACATGAGGGAGAAAAAACTTCTGTCTCTATTCAGCCTTGATAGTTGAATGGAGTTTTCTGTTTCGCTGCAGGTGATATTGAGCATTAGCACCAGACCAGAATTTGAATCCAAATCTGTTCCTTAGTAGCTGAGGAGCTTGAGGCAAGTTATTCAGATTCTTTGACCCTCTGTCCTTTCAGCTTTGAAATAGGAGTAAGAATGTTTTCTGAATAGTCCTGGTCTGCTATTCCAGAGACTGAGAAAATAAAATATATGAAGATCCTAAGACAATGTGGGTATACGGTCAAAAATCAGTAACTGTCTGATAAATAAGTGAAAAAAGAAATAGTTTCATTCCTCCTCATGTGTGTACTAGATACAGTTTAGCTAGTGCAAACTGCCCCAAATAACTGACATCTCTCCTCATTCCCCTCTCCCACACAGGTTTCCCTGGATGTGTGGCAAGCATTGTGCTGGGCTATTGCCTCTGTGCTTCTGCAAATGCTAATCCCTCTGGAAGGCCTCACTTCTCTCTCCCTCAAAACTCAGCCCAAGGCTCATCTCCTCCAGGAGAGCTTCCTGACATCCTGGTCTGGTTTATATGCTCCCATAGCACCCAGGCTTAACTCTAGGGTGACACTGACCTCCCAAGGGCAGGGACCATGTTTTGACCAACTTACTATGCTGCAATAGCTAAAACAAAGCCTTAGTAAATACCAGCTATGTAAATATTGCCCCAGTAAATATGTATTGAATAAATGAATGAGAGGAAAAGGGAGTAGGTAGATAACTAGACTGGCAGACACTCTAAAAATATAGGTAATTAGACATCTTTGGTTACGAAGGTCTGAGATATTGGTAAAACATCTAAACAGGTGCTAATTAATAAGCACATTCTCCATAGCAGAGAAAACATTAATCACACCTAAACTTCCCCTGTAGCCATTGACACCCAAGGGCTCTGCACCTTAGAAGGAAGAGGCAGTTGGGAGCATCCTCAGACTGCAGTCTGACAATGGTGGGGTTTTTTTGTCCCATGGTGTTTTGTTTTTTTTTTGTCCAAACTCCAAGGACAAGATCATAGAGCTTTCCCCTGAATATTTCTTTTTCTGTAGTTGAAGATGTAATCCTGAAACCTGAGTTAGTAGAGCCTAAACAGCCTCTCTTTTTATAATGTGTATCTTGCAGATACAACCCTGTTCATTGCTATGGTCCAGACATGTGTGTCCCTCCAAAACTCATATTTTGACATCTAAGCCCCCCAAGATGAAGGTACTAGGAGGCCTTGGGAGGTGCTTAGGTCATGAGCGCGGAGCCTTCAAGAGGGATTTGTGCTGTTATAAATGAGGCCCCAGAGAGCTTCCTTGCCCCATTCTATCATGTGAGGATACAGTGAGAAGTCTCAACCTGGAAGAGGGCCCTCACCCAACCATGTTGGCACCCTGATCTCAGACTTCCAGTGTCTAGAACCGAACACTATGCACTTACCATGTGTAAGTCCCCAGTTTGTGGTATTCTGTTGTAACAGTCTGGGTGGAGTAGACATGCATGAAGATTTCACATTCTGGGCTAATAACTGGGCTTGTCAAGACAACAGAGAGAATATTTAAAATATTTAATTCCCATACAGTATGGGGGTGGGAGAAGCACCCAAACCCTTTGGAAATAACCCATATAATATTTCAATCAGGGACTTAACAAGAAGCTTTTTTCTAAAAATTTTCTAAATATATTGTTGGTCTAGTGGGCTAGGTGTAGACTGTTCAATAAATTGGATGGTCTTAGCAGAAATCACAGTCACGCTGAGAGCGATCTCTTAGATAGATCAGTCAAGCCCAATTGGTTCCTTATGGTTAAAGTTGTAACTGTGGTTTCAATGATCCAACATTTATAAACTCATTTACTTTATTCTGTGATTTTACATTCTGCTTCATTATGCATTAGTAAGTTTCTATATCTAGCAGCTGTCTTGCCCTCCTCTCGTGCTGCAAGGAGGAGAAACAATCTTTAGTGTGGACACAGTTGCACTGTGCTTCGTCTAGGAGCAAGAACCCAAAGACCTGAGTGTCTAATTAGACTTACCTACATTCTGTAAAATTCTAACATGTCATATTTTTTGTTCATTTCTCTGATGTATTCACAATCTGTTCCCAATTTCATTATGAAGTGACAATTAAGGAGAATTTATTCTTCCTTGCTCTTTTCAGAAATTAAAAGGATTATACTTATCACTGAAAAATCAACCATCAAAAAGAGAATCAAATTATCCAGGTAAATATTTAGAAAGCTCACCTGGTCAATTCTTACCTGAAAGAAGGCATTTAAGTTCTGAAGCTCCTGCAGGGTCATTTGATGTTCAATCTCATCAAAACAAAAAGGAAAAGAAATTAAAAACATAATGCTAATAGTAATGCCCATAAAATGCAAATTCTGGAAACCTAAAATTTTATTCTTTACGAGGTCCATGAGGTAGCTGAACATCCAAGTAATATTTAATATTCCAACCTTCATTTTTCCTTGTCTCTACTCTAATTCAATTGATCCTTTGGCCTTTAAATCTGGGGCAGGGTTGGCTCTACTAGGCTGGAAGGAAGGAAGAGGCGGCAAGGCTGAAGGAGAGATGATAGGCATGGCCTTGGGAGAGGAAAGATCAGGGACTGGACTAAAGTGAGGAAAGGAAGACTGATAATATTTTGCCACATCACATTCCAAAGACTCTATGTTCCTTGTTGGGGGTCCTGTGTACTCAAATGCCTTCTGATGCTTCCCTGCGCCCCATCTCAACTCACCCAGACTGAGCCAGGAGGAAGCCTTGGGAGAGCTCATCTGCAATCTTTTTCTGGCACTTGGTTCTCTTAGTGGTAGAGAAACTGGTTATCATTCAGTCACCTGTCCTCAGCTCAATAAGCAGATTGCCAGAAGATGCCTGCTTCTCACCTCCAGACTCTTAGTCACTGTCTCAACAATATGGCTTTTATAAATGAAAATTGTAAACTTCTGGCTTAGAACTAATTAGTAAACTGTCACCAATGGGTAGAGTCAAGTTAAGCTCTGATGTTCTTACATCATTTCATGAGGCCCAAGGAAGAAAACAAAGAAATAAATTGGCTATTTCTCCACTGGGGTCATATTCTGAAATGTCTATGTCCCAGCCTCTGAGGTGGTGCCTTTATCATAAAACTCTGACTGACACCAAAGCTATTGGGAGCTCCACCAATTGGTAAAGCACCTTTCAAATTCTGTCTTAAATGATCCCCAAAATACTTTTTAACTTGCTTTTACTGAGGAACAAAGTTGGAAACCTAGCTCTGGAATGGAAAACCACTACATCTGAAGTTCCTAATTAAAATTTCTCTTTGGGGCTCTTCTGTCAAGACTTGGATTCAGGAGGTCACATTAAAAAGCTGACTGGGAAGAAGATCTCAGCAATATTCAAATAGGTATGAGAGATTCCATCAAACTGAGGGGCCTCTTCCCATAACAGAAGCCATTACCACAAAACAAATTAAACATTTTCTTAGACTAAACCCTCTTCACCACTCAAAAAAGCAGGTGAGAGTACATCAAACTCATATACAGCACATAAGAGGAAAGGGTACTTGAGTCCTAACAAGAAGATGGAGCCTTAAGAGCATGTGACTTCTTATTCTGCATCCTAGATGTGAATTCTAGAGGGGAAAGCAATTTTAAGGCTCTGAAAATTATTTCCCTTAACATTGAAAAATTTTGGGGGAGAAATGGTATTATTTCCATTTTTCACATTTCTCTGAGCCTTTACAATTCTAAATATACAATATAAATACTTTGAGTCTATATGTTATATAAGACATTTATATTCCTAAACTAACAAAGTGACTGTAGATTTGTACAAAGCAATCCAAATGTATTCCGTATGTTATCCTTACTGCAAACTTCTACCTTTCTACTGCCCCCCAATGTCTTTTTGCCTGGCTTCAAAATCCCCTGAAATTTTATACAGTGAGAATTATTTGTTCATTAACTGTCTTATTACAAGAAACTGACCTTTCACCTTTCTCTACCTCCATTACTAAAAAAGAACAAACAACAAAAAATTGCCCTGCCTCCCAGGAAGGGCTCCCTGATCCAGAAAAAGACTAACTCAGCCTCTTTCCATAAATTTACGGGAAATGCTCCTAAGAGAATGGGCTGAAAGCCATCATTAATGATGGTAATGAAGGGCCTGAAATCTAAAGTCAACGTGATTATAGTATTGCCTTTGCAATACTTTTCACTTAAGAATAAAATTCAACTTCCCTTGTCTAAACATTCAAACTGTATGTCTAAAAATGACATACAGATGGCCCACAGGCATATGAAAAGATGTTCAATGTCACTAATCATCATAGAAATACAAATTAAAACCACGATGAAATACCACCTCACATATCAGAACGGCTGTCATCAATAAACAAACAAGCAACAGTATTGGCAAGGATGTAGAAAAAGGGAACCCTTGTGCACCGTTGGTGGGAGTGCAGATTGGTGCAGCCACTGTGGAAAACAGTCTGGAGGTTCCTGAAAAAATTCAAAATGAAACTACCTATGACCCAATGACTCTACTTCTAGGAATATATCCCAAGAGACCTGAAACACTAATTTGAAAGAATATATGCACCCTATGTTCATTTCAGTGTTGTTTACAATAACCAAGATTTGGAAGCAGCGAAGTGCCCATCAATGGATGAGTGAATGAAAAGCTATGGTACAGTTACACAATGGAATACTACTCAGCCATATAAAAGAAGGACATCTTACCCTTTGTGACAGCATGGTTGGACCTGGAAAGCATTATGCTAAGTGAAATAAGACAGAGAAAGACAAATACCACATGATTTCCCTCGTATGTGGAATCTAGTGAACAAAATGAACTATCAAGCAAAATAAAGACGGACCCATAGACAGAGAGCAGGCTGGTGGGGAGAGCTGGTGGGATGTATCGAGGGGGTGGAGGGATTGAGGAAAAAAATGAATAAATTCGACCTAAAAGCTTCCCTTTCCAGCTTCTTTTCCCCAGAGCCATCCCTTCATCCCTAACATGTGTCTTACCTTACCTTGCCTCCTACTCACACCATGGCACACCCACAGGCTCCAGAACCTTCCAAGGTCTACTCTTTGTCACCCTGGGCATTCTATTCTACCTTTGCCTCCTGGTTACGAACACACCTCCTTCCTGCCTCCCCTATTGCCACCGTTACCAAACAGGGGCTGGGCCTGGAGCAGATCTGCCTCAAGCCGGCCTGTAACAGTGTGTGGGTTTTTGACTTCATGCAGGAAAGATTTCACAACACCAGTCTAGGTGATTTTGAGACTACATTTATTAAAGCTGAGGACAGGGCCCGGCTGGTGTAGCTCAGTGGATTGAGCGCGGGCTGGGAACCAGAGGGTCCCGGTTCGATTCCCAGTCAGGGCACATGCCTGGGTTGCGGGCCAGGTCCCTAATGAGGGCCACGTGAGAGGCAACCATACATTGCTCTTTCTCCCCCCCTTCTCTCTGAAAATAAATGGATAAAATCTTTAAAAAAAAAAAAGCTGAGGACAGTGAAACAAAGGAAGGGCTTAAGGAAGAAGAATCAACAGGAGAGCCTAGGCAGGGCTGCTTTGGCTCACTGAGGATCAGAAGTCACAGTGACAGAAGTGAGCCAAGGCAGGGTTGCTGTTAGCTCACTGGGAACTCAGAGAAAAGGAGGTCTTGGAGAGAGGATGAGGGCATTAGCCTGGGATAGGCTGCCACTGCCCACTGCTCCCCTGGATGCAAGTTTTGAGGGGCCCCTTAGAATTTAGGAAGAATTTAGGAAAAAGACAGCAGAGATACAAGGTGTGGGCATGCTCTAGTGAGAGTGCACTGTGGGTCCTTTGTCTTGAGGCTTTTTCTCTTTCTTTGGCCCTCAGGAATCCTAGGGGAGGTCTCAGGGAAGGGTCTTAACAGAACATTCACTAGCTTTCCATGTGTGTCCTTTAATATGCTAATTCATCAAAATGTGTGTATAGAGGGGTCTGGGTTATTCTCTGCTTAGTTTCATTTTTTAAGAACATCATTGAAGAGGGGCCAGGACCTAGGCATTCTGGAATGTGTCCAAACATTTGCTCTTAAGTGTCCTTGGTTAGGGAAGATAAAACCTTGTGACTCACGAACTGACTGTAGATTGCTCACATCGTTTGGCCTTGTTCAATTATTTTGTCTAGTTTCCCTTATTCCACCTGTCAAGGAATTTCCCTAGCTTCTTATTATCCTGCCTCACCACATCCACAAAAATAAGGACATGGGAGAAAGTTGACTCCAGAAGATTTTTCTGGCTTTCAGTACACAGCTCTGTCAACTAAGTTTCCATTTCACTTCAGAAGTGGGTTCTTAAATCCCACTGACCTCATCAAATTTTCATGTGTCGTGGCAAAAAGTGAAAATTCAATTATCATTAGCCAACTTCTTTTCAAAAGGCAACCATATAAATTTGTTTTGGAGAAGCACAGCTACAAAAGAGAGCCATTATGCTTTTCCTTTAAAAATATAAACCAGGCCTTCACATAATTGCATGTTTTTAAGGCAAATTTGGAACACAAAGCAGAGAAAACATATGTCCCCCTGAGTACCCCTGCACTTGGCAGTACTAGAAAATTCCTAACTGCCATTAACAGCAAGTCATACTGTATCACTCAAAAGCTTGAATGACTTGTTTTCCTACAAATAAAAACAGAGAGAGAAGCCTGACTATTTTGTTTCCAAACTATCGTTGCTATAGTAACAACCATAAATAATCCAGCCCATAATTGTGGAGTCAGTTCTTAAAGTTATTATCTGCTGCCCAGCAGTACACTTGTCTTTATTCAAATGCGGTTTCATAGAAACCTACCTGGATGATTCTCTGATACCCTATATGAGAGGGAATTCAAGGGGCTGTGGTTCTGCTTGTCATTGAATGGCAGTCTCCCCAGAGCAAGCGGTTTTTATGATTAGAGTGGTTTTCCCATAAGGGTTCATTTGCCTGCTGGTTGCTTACTTGCAATGAGCTCTCCAGCAGTTACAGCCCCACATCTCTTTGCTTCTCTCTGTACGAGTCTCCTCAGTCGGGATGGCTTAGGGGTAATTTCATGTCTATGACAAGGGAATTGACTAATTAATCGAATAAAGTAACCTTTTGAAGATCTGTTCCTTAAGTGGCTGTCTCTATAGCTTCAGAAAATGGGCAGATATAATCCTGTGATCTTAAGATTCCAGAAGAGATAGGAACTCTAGAAGGTTTGGGGAGTTCTCTGAATTAAAATTTAAGGGAGACCGTGGCAGATCGTCCTGATGAAGAGGGAAAGGAGGGTGCTATAGGGAGCTCTCCAATGAACTAGATTGTAGTAACACTTGTGTAAGAAAAGATCATGGAACGATCAAGGGAAGAGAACAAAAAACAGCCTGGGTGATTCTACCAGGAACTTTCAAACTAAGCTAAGATGTTAAGAAAGATTGTCTCTTTAGCCATGTTAGGAGCAGGGAGATAAAGAGGTAGGAGGGCCTTCAACTTTAAAATGAATGCAACCTGAGGCAGCGCTGCCACGAGCATCCAGCCTTCACTGAGCTTGTGAGCCCATCACCAGGTGCTTGACCTGCACGATCCCAATACTCCTTCCAGTAACTCTGTAAGGGAAATACTACTATGACGCCCATGTTACGCACCAGGAATCTGAGGCACAGAGAGGCCAACGGAGTTGCCCAGCTTCCCACAACTAATAAGAGCGAGAACCAGAATCCAAGTACAGGCAATCTGTGCTGCTCACCAGGTCACTCTGCTTTCTGCCTGGGGTCCCTGGCCAGTACCAGCTCCCGAGGGAGCACAGACAGACCAGAGGCTGTGGAGGGGTGTGGACTTCAACCCCAACGTCCATTATCACTCTTGTCTCGTCCCCTCTGAAAAGTCTAAAAATCAGAGTAAAGTGTTTCAGCCCAAGTTGCTTGTCCCCTTAAAAGTGAACCTCAAATTCCCCTACAGTTGGAAGTATTCTTACTTTGTTGGGTTTTTTAATGCTTAAAAGTGCTGGTGACATTTGATGAGTTAAATCCTCTCCCTTCCCTCAGTGAACATTTTTTTAATTTTTATTGTTGCCACTGTTACAGATGCTCTCATTCCCTCTCCCACCCCTTTGCCTGCTGCCACCAAGCCCACACCCCCCTCTCTTTAGCCATCACCACCCCTCCGTGAATTTAAGGATTCATTAAAGACTTCTCACCATTCGGATATTTTATAGCTTATGTAAGTTTTTTTAATCCTCCCAAGAATATGTTTATTGATTTTCAAAGAGAGAGGAAGGGAGAGAGGGAAAAAATATCAATAAGTTGCTTCTTCTATGTGCCCAAACCAGGAATCAAACCTGCAACCTTTTGGTATAGGGGTAACTGATCCACCCAGCCAGGGCAGCTTACATAGTTTTAAGAGGATTCAAATTTGCTGCAAAGAGCAACCCAAGCATTTCTCCGCTTGCTTCTCAAAATTAATCTAAAATGAATACATTGATGCTTTTTCAGCTGCTTGGATAAATTCTATGGATTTCCAGTGGTTTACAAAAGAGAAAAATGCTGCTTAAGCCTCACCAAATAAATACAGCAAAGCTGACCTGGCTTATGCAGTGGTCAGGTATTGTGTTTAGAAGGATTCTGAGGCAATATTCATTCTGGAGGGATGGATTTTCTGTCTGCCACAGCCTCGGAGGGGGCAGTGAGAACATAAACAACGTATGTGTGCCACAAGCAAGACACGGGGGAAAGAGGCAGATGAGGACGGGGCTGGAAGAGACCTTAGAACCTACAGAGTTATCACCCTTCCTTTACAGGGGAGAAGCTGAGGCCCAGAGAAGATAAGTAAGTTGCCTAAGGTCACATAACTACTGAATGTCAAGGCCGGACACCTGGCTTCTTTCTACATTAGAAATGGAATGAATTCTTCCTGTTCCTGGAACAAGTTGATTGAAGCTTCATGGAGTTGGAAGAACAGGGATATTTCCAGATGTCATCAAGGACCTTCTATGGCTTCCCCACACCCTCTGCTTAACTGCTGTCCATCCCAGCCCTGTCTTAGCAGGAGATGCCAGGGCCCTCCACCCATGTCCTGAATCCTCTCTCTAGTCTGTCTCCTGAGGGCACCTCCTTGCTTACCTACTGTAACTTTTCCAGCAGGAAAAAGCCTTTTCCAAAGGGAAAAAGGCTTCCACAATACCCTCTGGAGTTCTTGAGAAACAAGATTGGAGAGGGGAAGGCCAACAGTCTGAAGATAGGATGAGTCAAAGCAAATCCAATTTTATTGCTCACTGCTGTGGTAAACTGTCAAGATGGCCCACACTCTTTGCCAAGTAACTCACAGCGCCTTCCCATCTTGTCTCTGGGCTTGGCTGGGTGACTTGTTTTGTTCCATAGAAAATAGAAAAACATTGTGCAAACAGTCTTAATAATGTTTGCAAAATCGGGCATGTCTCTCACTCATGCCTCAACATGAGAATATACTCAGGCTGTCTGCTAGAAGATGAGAGGCACTTGGAGTAAGACCATGACTATATAAAAGTTTCACAAAGCATTGTGTGTGTGTGTGTGTGTGTGTGTAATTTATAGCATGCACATACACATATGTTGAACAGATTCTCACTGAGGATTATGATATTAAAAAAGTTTGAAAGTCATAACTTTGTGAAACACTATTTACCATTTAATATAAGCAACACACTCTGTTACTTTTATTCTGGTCTATTCTATTTCCCTTTTTCTCCCACTAACCTGACTTCAGGACCCACCAGCAGGCCAGGACCTGCAGGCTGAAAATCACAACATGCTGTTCCAAGGCTCTCACGTTAGCAATGGGCCTCGCTCACTTCTGTGCTGTCAGCGCCCTTCTCGGTCCACAGACAGGAGCCAGGTGCTTGTTGAGTTCAACTGAATTGAGAGAAGCTTACAGTTACAAAATCCCTGGGTTTGCCTCCCTAATCCCTGCCTCCTGGACCTTCCTTTATCTCCCCAAACTCCACGGACATGTCAGTTATTGCTCTGGGCCTTTGAACCCCTGGCTACTGGTTCCTTTTCCAGTCTCAGTAGAAACCGTTGACAAGTCACTGTTCACAGCTCTATCAAATTCAAGAATCTTTTCCGAAACCACCCATTCCAGTGCCCCATCTGCCGACTCTCAGTGACAGACCAGCCTGCAGAAGCGAGGACCCCACCCCAAGCCTGGGCAGACT
Organism: Micronycteris hirsuta; assembly: GCA_004026765.1. Classification (NCBI taxonomy): domain Eukaryota; kingdom Metazoa; phylum Chordata; class Mammalia; order Chiroptera; family Phyllostomidae; genus Micronycteris; species Micronycteris hirsuta. The sequence continues at coordinate 9,793 of PVJI01012974.1, read as the reverse complement.
GACCGTGTGATATCCGCAGATGGAGGGCAGGTGCCATGCAGTGTTCACTGCAGTTTCCCTTGTGTCAAGCACAGTGTCTGGCACATAGCAGGTGCTCAAAACGTGACCTGTTCAGTTGAACTTGAGTTACTTCATCCCTCTGGACCTCAGTTCCTTTATCTCTAAGGGAAATAAATTGGATGAATTTCTTTCTTGCTTTAAAATCCTGATTCTAAGTAGCACCAACCAAATATGAGTGTGTACACAGGTGGGATACGCAGCTCCCTGTTCCCTGTGCTTTATTTGTGTCCGGGAGGGATGCACTGCTACTCACCAGAGAGTCTGATTAAAGATTTCTCCTTCATGTGAAGGAACTCAGCTTTGCTGAAGCACTTCTTTTTCTTCAAAGATCAATTTAAGCTACTTTCAGTCTTTTACACTCTACTGAGAAAGAAACTGCTAGACCTTTTCCTGAGAGCAGGCCTTGAGAGAGAGAGAAATATTATATGAAGGAGCTAACCTAGGGTGGTGTGAAAATGAGGTTGGGGCCCTCACAGATGTCCTGTCTGGAGCCAGTTTAAAATGGGCTGGTTCTGCTGCCTAGGCTCTTCCTGGGCTCTTTCCCATGGGCTGTCAGTGAAGAAGTTAGTGGCAGAGCTGAAAAATATCTTTGCGTCCTATCTCCAAGCCAGTATTCTACTCTGTGAGCAACCCTGGCTCCTGTGGTTTCTAACACAAATTAAAAATAGCTGCCGTGTGCCTGTTTTCCCACAGCTAATTTAAATATGTGCCACTTAGGCCATCCCTTACACTTGAACATGGGGTTTCATCCCATGTCCTCCTGCACAGCCTTGATTCGGCACCAGCCCCACACACTTCATGCCAGCAGCCTCAGATCCTGTCACTGTTTCGAGATGGCCATGAGGAGCCTCGGGCCTCAGAGGTAACCTATCAAACAGAGCCCAGTCATAAGCAATATGGCTTGGGCCACTGCAGTTTCCAAAAGGGTTAACCCAGTTAACAGAAGATCAAAATCCAGGCTGGCCACAGTTAACAACTCACCCTTAACCCTGAAATGCCCCACACAGTTCTGCCATCCTCTGGTGATGACCAGAATGTCCTCCTTAATCCAAGAAGTCTTAAAAGGGTTTGATGGGTAAAGGGAAGGTTGGAGCAGAACCTACATGATGAATGCTAGATATGCTGACTTGAGAGGCGACTAGAAATAGATTGTGAGGTTGTTCCATGGCTGGAAGTCTTATCACTTGGGGCCACTGGTTCCAGATCTTTTGGACTTCAGCCTTTTTACATCATGACTCAGTGAACACTTAGAAAACAAAAGTTTATAATGCACTACTCATGCTTATTCTGGAATATTAACTATTGTCTGTCATTTTTTTAGACGTCAGTCATATCCCAGTATATAAACTTCCTGACCCATTAATTGATCTCACCCACAGAATGAAGATCTGTGTCCCCAAGGAAGCCCCTTGTAATAGACGACCTGCATAGATCACTATGGCAAAACGAACAAAACCTAGTTCTTAACTCCTACGACCCTGCACTTCGGACCCTATTTGCTTCAGTCACTTGCGTGGCCTGGCTTATGCTGTTTCCTCCATGTGGGGCAGCCTCTACAATCTTGGAAAATTCCTAATCACCCTTAAAGGCCCAGACCATACACCTCTTCCCCCATGAAGCCTTCCTGGTTGCCCAAACTAGAATTTCCCCTTCCCTGTCTCCCTGTTAGGAGCATTTGTCTTTTTTTTTTTTTTTTAAAGATTTTATTTATTTATTTTCAGAGAGAGGAGAGGGAGAAAGAGCAATGTATGGTTGCCTCTCACATGGCCCTCACTGGGGACCTGGCCTGCAACCCAGGCATGTACCCCGACTGGGAATCGAACCGGGACCCTCTGGTTCCAAGCCCGCGCTCAATCCACTGAGCTATACCAGCCGGGCTAGGAGCATTTGTCTTTTGGATATATGTCTTCCTTCCTCACCAAGGTTCTATTTCCTAAAAATTAGTCATGAACCCATCACCTGCATAGATTTTTGCCATTTCTATGTTACTTAATATTTTTACTTAAATAAACTTGCTTATTTTACATACTACCTTCTTTAGCTTATTCTAAGCAATAGTAATCATGAAATCGTGTATGCAACATGCTTGTTAGATTTCTAGTGCACATTAACATAAATATTCTATTACTAACACTTTTAAAATCTCATCATGGTGACACCTAAAACATTTCCTTTGAGAAAAAACCATGCTAGCTGCTAGCTATGTAGTCTTGAGGAGCTATATTTTGTTTGAGTTTTCTCTAGTGCTCAGTACATGGAATTGAAATCAAGTGAAATTGAAATTTATTCATATCCTTAGCATATAAGCATTAATCTGATTTATCCAAGGAGGCAACTATGACCTTGGAAAGCAAAGAATGAGACTGGAAAGGCATTGGACAGAAAAAAGGAAAGGTGTGAAAAAGGTAAGTGTTGATAAACATGGAAAGAAGATAAAGAAAGAGTCATGGTGGGTTTGGGGGATGTTCTGGGTTGGGGGAGGTACATGGGGAAAGAGATGTTTAAGGATCATCAAACATATGATAGAACTTTACCTGGGAGGAGGACACAACACATCCAGTATGGACCCTGGCTTTAAGCTGGGTCATGGTCAGAAAGCTGACCTCCTGGCCACTGGGTGCTAGGGCACTGCATCCCAGTCCCAGTGTTGAGAGACCCACTGCCCACGCAGGTATAGTCGGTCTTGTTGCCCTCCTTAAAATTTCCATGCTCAGGCGCCAAGCCAGGTGCACATGGTGGGGCGGCGTCCTCGCCTGGGCCAAGTCCTCCACTCCCATGGAGTGGCTATGCATCCTCTCTAGAGTAAGGTAGGCCCACAGCAGCCAGGCGGGGGTTCGACTCCCCACAGCCCCTGCTGTCTCCGATGTGAGGTCCAGTGGGGCACATTTGAGCTTGATGCATTACCAGCTCCCCTAAGATTGCTGCTGTGGCCAGGATGCTGACCAGACCCTACCCGGAGACAAAGTCCTGTTAGGGGTCTCTGTAGGGAGCCTAGGTCCCACTGCACCTCACAAGCATTGCCACGACTGCACTTGCAATTTCCTTTTGATCAGCCTAAGCAGCCACCTTCTCAAGGGTGGCACCAAAAGTAGGAAAGGACTTTGGGGGTGTGGAGGCAGGATCTCTGCCTTAATTGACCAAGATAGGAGACATTGAACTGAACCCTTACCACTCTGCTTTAAAAAAAAATTTTTTTTAAGATTTTATTTTTTTATTTATTTTTTAGAGAGAGGGGAAGGGAGGGAGAAAGAGGGGGAGAGAAACAGCAATGTATGGTTGCCTCTCACATGGTCCTCATGGGGACCTGGCCTGCAACCCAGGCATGTTCCCTGACTGGGAATCGAACCAAGACCCTTTGGTTCCCAGCCCACGCTCAATCCACTGAGCTATACCAGCCGGGGCTGCTAAAAAAAAAAAAAAAAAAAAAAAAAAAAAAAAAAAAAAAAAAAAAAAAAATTTAAAGGAAAAGAGAAAATAAAAAGAGACCCAGATACCTTACCCCAAACTACTAGTTTCTTAAATATTTGCAGTTCTGAATAGACAATATTATAAGTAATCAGTAAGCTATTAGCATAAAATCCATGGAAGTTAAGATTGTAATTAAAGCCTGCAACAAAGCAAATCTGTCATAATTTTTACTGTAGTGCATGATAATTAGATAGAAATGACAAGTTGTTTAAGCGATAATCCTAATTGTTATTAATTTTACAACAGTGTTATGGAAGCTGCTCAGGAAAATCTCCCAAAGGTGCCTGCTGTTGCTGGGTTTTCCGTGTGAGTGTTTCCAGCTTAAAAAGACAGATGAAATTATGGATTTTAGTTTGTTTTTCTTTCTTCTTTAAGTACTGTGCTCTTTTTCATCTGTACTCAGAGTAACACTTGGTAGTCCTTGACTAAACTTCCTTGGCTTAAAGATCTTGCTTATTGGACCCGGCTGGTGTAGCTCAGTGGATTGAGTGTGGGTTGGGAACCAGAGGGTCCCAGTTTGATTCCCAGTTGGGACACATGCCTGGGTTGCAGGCCAGGTTCCCAGTGAGGGCCATGTGAGAGGCAACCATACATTGCTCTTTCTCCCTCCCTTCTCCTCTCTCTGAAAATAAATAAATAAAATCTTAAAAAAAAAAAAGATCTTGCTTATTGGATTTTTTTTAAATTCGGAGATTAGAGAGAAACTCATCTCTTTGGTTGCCAAACAATGCAGTATAAGTTGGTAATCTCATTTAATTTTATTGGGCTTGTAATTTGGGCTCTTGGAAAAGGAACAAAAAGGTAGACCAGTTATCCGACTCAGGCTCTGCCACAGGCTACAAGGCAGACCTTGGGGCCTCGGCTGGGGTCAGGATCATTAGGTAATTAAGAGCACCCTCTTTTCAGGGCATCCTGGATGCTGCATGTCTACAGAGCCTGTGAAACCCTTTGATGAGTCACTTATTCTTGGTGCCCTAAAATTTTACTTCATGTGACCAAAAGATCACTTAATATTTTCTGGAGGAAAGGTACCTCTAATAATGGAAATACTTCTACAACAGTCAAACCAGACTTTTCTGGAGTAAGAGGAAAGGAGGGAAGGAGAGCTGAAGATGAACTGAATGGAGTGGAATCTGGAAGTATGGGGGAGGGGAGAAGGAGTAGGGATGACCTGAGAGCATGGGCATTGAAATGAAGTACATTGGGCAAATAAATGAGAGCCCTGGGCCTCTGCAGGAAGGGGCTGAAGGGAAGGGGAGAGAGAAGCATAGGCTATGGAGGCACTGAAGACACATCATCTTTTTTCTAGGGTAGTATAGAGATACAGCTACATGGCTTCTAATATGTTACTTTCCCAGCTGTGAAGTGGCCTAATCATAGTGCCTACATCATAAGGTAAATAGTCAAGTAAATGTTATAATGATGTCAAATCTTCAGAGCAGTGCAAGGCACATAGTGGGTGGTCTACACATGTTAGCTATTATTAGTCTTGTTATTATCATTATTAAGGCCAGTCCTGCCTGTGCGTATCCTACAAGAGGCTGATTAAGTGCCCAACCCTCCTGCCCACAGCCAGTTGGGTGAAGTATGAGACATCCATCAACCCTAGGACTACTGAAGAGATGAGCTGGGCCAATGCAAGTCTCTCTCTCACTACATAAATGAGGACTTCTGAAAAGTTTTCAGGGAATGGCAACAGGACAAAAAGAAACAGACATGGAATGAACTGAATTATGTGACTAGCGGGGCCCCAGAGATTTTGAGCTATTATTCTTTGGATCTAGCTATCCTTTGCATTCACAGCCACTCCGCACTCCAGTCTCATTAAGGCTCAGCTCAGAGATAGCTGCTGTCCTAGGATTTCCATGAGATTCCCTGTTACTCCACATGGGTCCCCACCACAAAACTCCTTGGCTTATGCTACCTTGATGGGGTGTCTGTTCCTTGCGATCCAAAAAGTTAAGTTGAAAGAACAAATTGTCTCTGATGGGGGCTCCACACATGGTTTCTACTTTATTTTCTTTGTTGTTCTCTCTATTCTATATATCTTTTTACAATGAGTCTATACAATTGTTATTGCTACACAAATACTATGAGTATAGTACTCTATAAAGAACACTTATTTTGTAATGAAAAAAATGCTTTTAAATGAAAAAATTGGCCCACTTATTGGCAGCAAGCAGGAAGTTTGTATGGGAACAACCATTAAATTTTAAGGGGAATTTTAAATTCTACATTCAGTGGCCTTCTCATTATGCAGCCATGTGCCCTTGTCCCTAAAATGAGAAGGTGAGCTAAGAAATCTCTAGCTTCCATTTGGGTTCTGTGAACCCTGAGGGGGAAGAAAAAAAAGAAGACACCTACTAGGAAGGGCCCCTTGTGGCTAACTGTGCTCAATTTAAAAACAGAGCCTAGCAGCCATTTCCGCACAGAGGCCTCTCATGCAAACTGCACCTCAGGGAGAAGCCTGCACTGCACTGCCTGCCTGCACTGTGTTCCTGCCGTCTGAGCCAGCCCTTACAAAGGTGGTCCTGGAATCTGATTTCAACCAATAGGAACAAAGACTTTCACCATCCAATCAGAGCTGTGCAGCCTCTACCAACCAGAGTGGCTGTATTCCGACCAACCAGAACAGTGCCATTTGGGTCAAAATGATAACTACTACTCCTCTGCATTCTCAGTAGAGAAAAAAAGAGGACCTTTTCAATAGCAGATTACTACCCTGATAAGGATCACTCTGTTTATGAAGATAATTCTCACGGCCTTTCTGGGTAAAGTGGCTTGCTAACAGGGTTTTCAGGAAATGAGGGTAATTGCTTTCTCGGAATTATAATTATCATGGGGTGGCCTTGGTACTGCTTAGTTAGATATAATGCAAAATCTAACCAGAATTATCAATCAAATTGCTTGCTCAGCCACCAGAACTGTTTGAGCCCAGCAAACATCTTTAGAGCATGCGTAGTCCTGCTCAATAGACTTGCCCTTGATTATTTGCTCGCAGCCCAAGGAGGAGTTTGTGCCATACAATAATACCTCTTGCTGTACCTGGATAAGTGCTTCTTCCCAAGTGGAATTAGAAGCAAACTCCTTCATCTTGCCAGATCCTTTAAGGGGCATTCCAGTTTTGCTTCTAGTGTCAATGGCTAGTTAGGATTTAAATTTTCTCATATTTTTAACTGGCTCCCAACTGGGCTTGGAGCTACTTTTAAGGTCCAGTTTGCAAATTGTTTTGCTTATTATTCTAGTCTGTACAATCAGGACATTACGAGCTATTGATGCTCTGTATAATCAAATGATTAAAATTTCCTACAAAAACTTGAGTAATGGTTGTAGGAAGGATAGAAATGATCCATCAAGCCACTGTACCCTCTCCATATGTGTGATTCATGATGCTTGGAATCTTTACTCCCGATGCCATGCTTTCTCTCACGAACTAAGTGCCTTTGTTGTTCTCCAGCATTTCCCAAGTTGTTTTAGCTGGTTTTGTAAGAGATTGAATCTTTGAGTTTGGCAGGTAGCTGGGACACCTTCAGTAAACTAATGACTCTAGTTACTCTATCGGTTATTGCCCTGCCACAGGAATCCCACCAGGGGACTAGATGGAAACAGAGCTGGTAGCCAAGCCACTCTGGCACCAGCATGGGACAACTGACCTTGTTTGCATGAGTACAGACTAATCAGGAAGCAGGGACGGGGCTTCTGTCCATATAAACCAGCTCTCCTTTCCACCAAAGAGTAAAGACTGAGTCTCCCTGGCTGAGCTGAAACACTGAAGATGTCTTATCCGAGCAGGGCAGGCTGCCTAGCCAGAGAGGGGCCTGGGCCCGGGGTTCTGGCCCTGGGGCAGCCTCACCGCCAGGCTGGTTTCACAGTTGTGTTGTAGCAGCATTGAGCTGTTCCACAGCAGTGCCATTTTCACAGCCACACTGAATCACTGTTGAGCTGTTTGCACTAAGTCATTTCCTTCTTGCCTCACCCCAAATTAGGGATTCCTGTTGGGGTTAAATTGGTGTCAACAACCATCTGTTGTCACTTCTAAACACTATTTTTATCCTACTTTTTATCCATTTTGGCAGCATCTATACCCCCAAACCAGCAACTAGTGTGAGGACAATGGTTTTCTCCTGAGTCGGACTCAGTGTTCTGGAAGTCCTGACCCTTCAGAACTGGGTTGTGCATGGTGGCAGAGCATTGCAAAGTCATTCCTTCATATCTTCATTCCTTTCATTTGATAGACATTTATTAAGTGCATGTCTCATAGCAGGCATTGGGCTAGATGCTGGGGCCATGAAGACAAAGCAGAGGACAGACAAGTGAACCAATAATTTTAACACTGAAAAGTGCCACATCAAAGGGTATTCGTTGGAGCCTTTGTAACAAAACAGAGAGGAAGCACCTAACTTGGGATGGAGGGCTGGGAAGCAGTTGCATTTTTCCAAGAAGTCATTGGAAAGAATATTAATTTTCTAGACAGATAAGACAGGCAAAAGGCAGAGCATGTAAAACAATGGGCAGACAAAAATGAGCTGGTTGCTGAGTGTCATCATGGAGTTGTAAGTAGGTAAGTAAGCTCAGGGGCAATTTTGGTGCCAGCCCAGGAGACGGGAGGCATGAGGCCAAAAAATTAGTGGGGGTCAGATCTTGAAGAAATGTATATGTCATACTTAGAGGTTGGATTTGATCTTTAAGAAACGAAGAGGAGCATCCACAAGACATTGTAAAAACAGGAAATTGTAGGATGAGCCGACACGCAGAAGTCTTGTATCTCACTCAGAAATGTTGGTGTCACTGCATACCATGTGCACAGGGCTGATGGTCAAGGTTAGTAATTCAGAGGAGATTGTACATACAGGTTAATAAAAAAATGATCAAGGGTCGTGGTTCAATTCCCGGTTGGGGCACATGCCTGGGTTGCATGCCAGGTCCCTGGTGGGGGCCACGTGAGGGGCAACCACACAAGGATGTTTCTCTCCCTCTCTTTCTCCCTCCCTTCCCTTCTGTCTAAAAATAAATAAATAGCCAGGCTGGTGTAGCTCAGTGGATTAAGCGCGGGCTGGGAACGAGAGGGTCCCGGTTCGATTCCCAGTCGGGGCACATGCCTGGGTTGTGGGCCAGGTCCCCAATGAGGACCATGTGAGAGGCAACCGTACATTGCTCTTTCTCCCTCCCTTCTCCTCTCTCTGAAAATAAATAAATAAAATCTTTAAAAAAATAAATAAAAATAAAAATAAATAAAATCTTTAAAAAAAATGGCCGTCAATATCAAAAACACATGGGTTACTATGTCTAAAAAAAAAAAATGATCAGAGCAAGGATAGCTACTGGGAAAAACAATACCAGAGGATTTCAGAACAAGAGTCTAAGAGCTAGAAGCAGACTGGCGCTCACCCTCACACTCAGTTTGGGAGGTGTAGTTGGGGATCCCTCCACTCCTAAAGATCCAGGCAGCCTGCAGGGGCTGCAGGGGCTATCCTCATGGTTGTTTTGCTGGCTCTGTGACCCCAGCATCCCAAAATCCCCTCCAGCCTCACTTCCCTGTGAACCACAGTTAGCCAGCAGCCCAGCCTCAGAGCCCGAGGCCTTTTGGCTTCTTTCTACTCCCCACTTTCCTGGAGATAGAACCACCTTTGACCAGCTTACCAAACTCAGAAACTTACTCATTACTTTGCGCCTTGTCATCCCCCATCCCCTTTATCTGCTCAGTCACCAAGTCATTCAGTCCTTCTCCTATTATCTTCTGGTTTTGTGACCCTAAACCTGGTGGTTTCTGGGTGTCCCTAATCCTCTTGACCCAGACTTCCTTCTCTAACACCCTCTGGGTTTTTTTTTTCTTTTTTTTTTTAACTTTATTGTTGTTCAATTACAGTTGTCTGCATATTCTAGCACCCTTTTGTTCATGCCATCCTCTGCTTGTGTTATAGAACAGACCAGGGGCAGTAAATGATATACTGTTACCAAAAGGACCCCCTCTTTGTGCTCCAGGGGTCCCCCACCCTGTACTAGGTTTGTTTTGCTCGCCACCAAAGGAAAGACGTCTCTCAATGCTAGAGACTGGTGAAAAGGAAAGGAATTATTTATTTACAAGTTATACAGACTTAGAGTAAAGACTTAGTGTCTCCTTTAAAGTATTAAAGTTCTTTAGAATACCCACAAACGCACACAGTTCTTCCTTCTCCTCTTTGCCCAGTCCAGGGTACCGTATCTCAGGAAAAGAAGTAGAAGTCCATGATTCAGGCTTTCGGCACCATCAGCTGTGTCACCACCG